>CM060969.1:51315215-51385215 GCA_030765045.1 Tenodera sinensis
ATTCAGAACAAAACTTACTCCAGAAAGTGGTGAATTCTTTAAAGTATGAAAGTTGTACTTAATAACGGTTTCTTTAGCTATAACAGCTTTCGAAACATCTGTTCCTGGTTTCGGATTTTCAGTTATTTCGGGTAGAAGCTTTGATTGCTAGCTGTCATTGAACGTTTGTACCTTAGCAATCTGCATTTTATGTGAATTAGATCTTGACAAACAAAAAATAACTTGTGATGTAAACAACTGAATGCAGTTTCTGCACCCAAAGTAACCATGAAGCAATGCATTTAAAGTGGCCTAATTTTAAATAGCTTTATGCAAACCTTTTTATCCTTATTAAGGTAAAATTTTGGAGGAATCGCGTGATGTGTGTGAAGGCAGGTAGCATAATATTGTGATAAATAGCAAAAGCCAGCCCAGTCATTTTTCGTCAGCTTAATTTTTTCCTAAAACGTTTGCAACAAACACTTCTTCCACTGATGCTAACAGAGCCTATAGTCCTTCCTGATATTGCAACACACAATTGCTCTCTTCTTGTACCATTGGCTCAGTCCTTTCACTGTCTTTCTCTCGTACACGATACAATCACTCGACGCTCGTTAAAACTTCAAGAGGCGACTCACTGTCTTGCACTCACTGACACACCGACAAAGTCATGTCTGTAATTGTAACTCTTCCTGTCTGCTATTTTCTCGCCCTCTTATACAGTGGAGATGACGTCCCATGAACCTTTTTCGACTTCCACAAACATGCCGCCGATGACGTAGCCAGATCTCTCTCGAAGGCTCTGGAAAACGTTTGCGTGAGTGATGTAGGGAAGCTTGAGCTTGCGCCTTTGTTTACTCACCGGCCTGTTTTGTGGTCTGGAGTAGCTTGCCCCCGACCGTCCTTTGTTGTGTGCCGTGCCCGACGTCCTCCTAGTTTTGTATGAATATGTTTATGAATGTGTACATATAAGAAACAGCTCTTTAAATGTACTAATTGATTGACAAATTCCCATGAATATACCGCACACGGCTAATTTCCTCCACATACTAAAACTGCCTTATTAGAACATTACGCATTTTACTATGTTCCCCTTGCTCGTTCTGAAAACAAATCTGCACGCTACTCACTATTTTGCTTCTCTCTAATACAGCTTCACTATTCTAACCAGGACTAATTAATTCAGAGGCAGCTTGCTTAGGAAAATATTTTTACCTCAAGTAGGTTACCTTTCTTACTCCCCTGTCCCCCTTTTTGGATGTTTAAGGCTTAAATCTCAACGGTTGCCTACTGCTTGTTTATTGTAAGGACACACTTAAAATACTCTCAAACGTTATTGTTTTTTAGGGAAAAACACATTGAATAAGAGCACTTAAGTTATTTTCTTGGATGAAAATGCATTTATAAATGATACACAATTTCGCATACACCACTCAGAAAATTATGGATGCTTTTTTATTTTCGTTTATTATTGTATTCCCACTTGGTTTTTAGGTCGTCACAAAAGGACAGAGAGGGATTAGTCGCTGGTGGAATCATTCAGTGTAGATATTTATACTGGCGCTAATAGGATTAAAATTAAGCCTTTTAACAAAAGTCTCCGAACTAAATCCTCAGTTCCCTGGTATTGATTTTAGAAAACAAAACGTACTTCTGAAGAAAAGCGATTGTTGTAGCTCCGGTGATTCAATTATAATTATTAGACTAAAGACTATTTAATTGCTCAAAGCAAAATTCTATCAATTATACTAGCTTTGTGCCGCTCATATCTATATAGAAAAAGGCGCCATTAAATAATTAATGAAAAGTTAGTTCCGTTGTTACAGTTGACCATTAACTCCTGGAAAATGTAAAAGCCTTTATGGAATTTTGTATTTCCTTACATTTAAGGAAAAATTTGGAAATTGCTCACTTTTGAAATAATTAACTCAATTTTCTTTATCGCACGCTACTTATTGTTAGATTTAGCGTACCAGCAAGTTTCAAAGCGGTACGTTCAGCACTTCCCAAGGGGAAAAATGTTTTATGACTTTTACAGAAGAAGGTACTTGCGGTTTAGTTTAAATTTCTTTAGTGTTTTACATGTTTATTTTATGCAAGACTAGAAATATAAATATTACATGTTCTATTATTTATTTATGCCAACAAGCTTGCTGGTGTTTTTAAACACACAAGCCATGTATGGGAAATGTCTAAGAGGTGGAATCAGGAACTGAAAAATTCAATGACATAGCCGGGATTTGAACCACGGATCTTCCACTTTTCGAGCGGCTGCTCTAACCACTAACCTACAATGGCCAACTTGCCGGTATAGCATTAAATTCCCCATCTGATTTGTACTTTTCTCCCGGTTAGATCAGAAATAAATATGTACCCCAAGGGCGACTTACAATTGTCAGTAATTTATGTCCCGGGTTTAAGTAACCTTTAGATGGTAATTATTATTTATTTATTTATGCCAAGCTTACCACCTCTTAAACATTGCTCACACACGGCTTGTGTGTTTAAACACACCAGCTATAAGCTTAGGTAGATCTCCCATTTGGCTTCACTGCTTCCTCCCTCACAGTCCCTTTGAATTTCAGCTTTTTTCTTCCTACGTATCGGTGGTATTTCAACTGGCTTGGCTAAGTTTCAGTGATGATGGGGTCACTTTGGTTCCAGGCACACTTCGCCTTATTTTTATATATGCTTCACATCCCATCTTGAACTGTCTACAAGATGACACCTTCCAGTTTAGTTTTCAATAGAAATGTATACACATAGTTTTAGAGCTTTTGTTCCAAATAACACTATGTAAACTTTCATTATTATTTTGCGTTTTTCCCCTCAAGCAATATTTTAATATCTCACTGGCAGCCAATCTTTGGTATACATGCATTATGTGGCAGACAATAGTTTGAGAAATTTTGGATTTCATATTTTCTTTGTGCCTTCCTGGTTGTTCCCCTTTTGCCAGTGCTCTCGTGGAAGCACCAATATTTCTTACAACTTGGGCAATGGGAGTGCTTGGGTTGCTCGTCAGGAGACATACAGCTTATTCATCAGCTCACTGGCAGGAATGCAGCCAGCCAGTACTCAGTAAACAGCAATATCTGAAGCAAGAATTTTGCTTCTAATCGCGTTTACAATAATGTTGCCAACCTTGGGACGTGCATTCACGCTAGATAAAGGCAAAGAACTCCTTCAAAATAGCACAATTTAAATGTTATGTTCAAGTCATGCAGCATGTTTGGCTTATAAAACGTAAACGATGTTTTCAACTACTCTGCTTTTTTCCCATTGATCATTTTCTTCCTGTTCTATATTTTTCAAAAACACTGCCAGTCTGCTTCGGTCTTAAGTGATACATCCTCGAGCGTTATATTGTGCAATTCCTGTATGGATAAGTTACCTGTTATATTTATTTAAGTATTCATTTTACTTTGCCCCAAACTAGTTCTATGGGATTGAGGTCACGCAAGTATGGGGGCAAGTAAACGACAATGAGGCCCAATAAAACCAAAAATGCGTCCGCTTTAATAGCCTCTTTATTAGATTCTATCATCCTATAGAGATCTGTTTTACACCTAGAACTCTCACTTTGAACCCCTTTGTTCTGCAACCACAAAATCATAGCAGACTTAACAGCACTCCTATCTGCTTCTACATTACTTTTACCATTAATTTTGACATAAAACTAGTAACAAGTACCATTTTGCTGAATTTTACTGAAATTAAGAGAAATTGGCAGCGAGTAAACATAGCACGAATAATGTTTGAGGTAAGTTGGCAACGTGATCAGCAGAGCAACGTTTGCGCGGAAGTTTACAAAACTCAGGTTACACTACGTGGCATATGTCTCCCCTGCCCTTCATTCCCCTTAGACCTCGAGCTGGTAAACAGACACTACAGTGGTACTCATAAGGTGGCTATTATGGCTCTGTTGCATTATGCACGTTTGGAATATTAGTTTTTATTGTACTTGTGTAATAATTTCGTAATTTCAAAACGGTGTCGTTTTTCAAATATCCTTCCTTACCTTCCTATTACTACCCTTTTCGTTCTCCAGTCCTGTACCCAGGCGCTCTGTCACATGATTTATGCATTCTTTTTTGATGATTGCATAATTTGGACCATAAACCTTTATTTCATTGATATGCTTAAAAGTTTTCGCATCCCCATCACATAGCAGTGTAGTTTAGCGAATTGTGATAGAATCTATGGATCTAACAAGGTACGTATTAATATGCTCTCATCACAAGCAGATTGAAAGTTTTAGTGTGTTATATTTGTGCTATAAGAGGCTCCTGTTCCAAAAAATAGCTGCTGTTTTCAGTCCTGATTACCCGAAATTGAATTTGGAATATGTCGAGTGGAAACAGTGGAACATCAGGAGTTAGACAGCAGTTCGACGTTCCGGATGCTCAAACACGACCGTCCCGGCTAATGCCCAGCCGGAACGAAAACAAAGCATGCAGTGATTAAAACACAAGTTCGTTTGGCAATAATCGCGTCATTTTTGCACTCTTCTTCACATATTCTCACACTTGTGTGGAGAAAGAAATCGCAGGTACAGTGAACTCGGAGGGTCGTTCCGTTGTACGTATATCTGGTTGCAAACCATGAATATTTAACCATGTACCGTGAAACCGAAATTATAATGTCAATATATATTTGATTATGGAAAGAAACAAAAGGAAATTCTAGTCAATAGTTAAGGGGAAGACGTAATAAAGCTATATATGTTAAAGTCTCAAGAATGGAAGCCTAGGCAGATTTAAATGAGTGATAAGGTTACAATTGTTGCTTGTACTAAGCCATAGTGATTCAGCGGGCTGATTCCTATCTTATCATGACGTGCTCTAAAGTTAGCCAATGGAAATCGCTTCCTTCGTGTTGCTCGCGCAAAAACAAATGCAACGCAACACACACTCGTCTTGAATCGAGTCGAGAGAACGCACGTGCAACTTGGGAGTTGTACGTAAGCTAGCGCGTACACATAATTCGGCGGTTGCTAAAGGGCGACAAAGTTAGTGTTATAACGTTGTAGTTGAAGTTACAAAGTTACATTCTATTTAAATATCGTCGGCAGTTCTCTGCAAATCTGGGAAATTTACAAATAAAGTGATATGTTGGTTGATTCTTCGTTTGGTTCCATTCCTACCATAACTCACGCACACCTGTAGATTAAGACCTCTTGCTAGAGCTAGTCCGGACATCAAATACGAGATCTTATAAGTCTTAAAGGCGACGTCTTCAAAGGAGAGGAACGTTTGCGTTAACCGGAACAGCAAGATATGACATTTGGTAATGAATAAATGAGTGTGTATTTACTTTCTTTACTACATACAGTAAGTAGGGGAAATATTGTATGCGACCCAGAAATAAGATGTCGAGATTTCACCGGAAATTTGTTTTGAGGTCACCTAAATAAAAAAAATGTGTTGCTATGACGCATATATTCCTTTCCCCTAAGTCGAAGACGTCGTCTTTAAGATCTATAAGATCTCGTCGTCAGGATATCTCCTATCCTGTGTTTGGTGTCCCGGTATCTCACTAGCTCTAGCAAGAGGTACAAACATCTTATCTTATATATTTAAACGAGTATATATATTCCGCCCAAGTTGGAAACGGCTCTAACGATTTCGATCAAATTTTGTATTCAGATAGGGTTTTGCTTTTTAAGTACATCTATATAGGTGTAATTCCCGAAAAAATGCGATTTGACATGAAAAATAACATTTTTTATTCCCGCTTTTACATAGCAATTCTTGTATATATATTCCCGGTATTTCAGAAACGGCTCTAAAGATTTGGTTAAATTTTTTTATATATGCATATTATATTCACAGTGTTTTCTCTACTCACTTTTAGGTAACACATTCACATCACTTTCTGTACTCACTCTTTTATTAACAATTTTCCATAAAAAACGTGATTTTACAAAAAAAAAAAAAAAAAAATTTAACCCCACTTTTAAAATAGGTCATACCATGTTCTGTATGCTTGAAGTAGAAGTGCTATTACATTCACACGGTTTTCTCCACTCACTTTCAGGCAACCCATTCACATCTCTTTCTCTACTCACTCTTCTTCTGTATGTTTGAAATAGAGGTACTGCATATTACATTCACAGTGGTTTCTCTACTTAAATACTTTTAGATAACACATTCACATCTCTTTCTCTACTCACTCTTCTATAAATAATTTTCCATAAAAAACGTGATTTTATACCAAAAATCATTTTTATCCCCAGTTTTAAAAGAAGTCATACCATGTTCTGCATGTTTGAAATACAAATGCTATTATATTTACACAGTTTTCTCCTCTCACTATTAGGTAAGACCTTTCTATCTCTTTCTCTGCTCACTCTTCTGTAAACCATTTTCCATAAAAAAACGTGATTTTACACCAAAAATAATTTTTATTCCCACTTTTAAAATAAGTCATACCATGTTCTGTATTTTTGACATAGAAATACTGCATATTACATTCGCAGAGTTTTCTCTACTCACTTTTAGGTAACACATTCACATCTTTCTCTACTCACTTTTCTAAAAAGAAGTCATACAATTTTCTGTATTTTGAAATAGAAATACTACATATTATATTCATACTGTTTTCCATACTCACTTTTAGATAGCACATTCACATCTCTTTCTCTACTCACTCTTCTATAAACAATTTTCCATAAAAAACGTGATTTTTCACCAAAAATCATTTTTATCCCCACTTTTAAAATAAGTCATACCATGTTCTGTATGTTTGAAGTAGAAATGCTATTATATTCACACTGTTTTCTTCTCTCACTATTAGGTAACACATTCACATGTTTCTGTACTCACTCTTCTTCAAATAAGTCATACAATTTCGTGCATGTTTGAAATAGAAATGCTACTTATTACTTTCACACTGTTTTCTCTGCTTACTTTTGGGGAACACATTCATAACTGTTTCTCTACTCAGTCTTTTAGAAGTAAGTTATACAATGTTCTGTATGCTTGAAATAGAAATGCTGCATATTGCATTCGCAGTGTTTTCTCTACCCACTTTTAGGTAACATATTCATATTTCTTTCTCCACTCACTCTTCTACAAAGAAGCCATACAATTTTCTGTATGTTTGAAGTAGAAATGCTATTACATTCGCACAGTTTTCTGTACTCACTTTTAGGTAACACATTCACATCTCTTTCTCTACTCACTCTTCTAGAAGTAAGTTATACAATTTTCTGTATGTTTGAGATACAAATGCTACATATTATATTCATACTGTTTTCTCTGCTCACTTTTAGGTAACACATTCACATCTGTTTCTCTACTCAATCTTCTACAAATAGGTCATACAATTTTGTGCATGTTTGAAATGGAAATGGTACGTATTACATTCACACTTTTTTCTCTACTTACTTTTGGGTGCCACATTCATAACGGTTTCTCTACTCACTCTTCTAGAAATAAGTCATACAATTTTCTGTATGTTTGAAATAGAATTGCTGCATATTACATTCAGTGTTTTCTCTACTCACTCTTCTATAAACAATTTTCCATAAAAAACGTGATTTTACACTGTAAATTATTTTTATCCCCACTTTTAATATAAGTCATACCATATTCTGTATGTTTGAAACAGAAATGCTTTTACATTCACACTGTTTTCTCCTCTCACTTTAAGGTAACACATTCACATCTCTTTCTCTGCTCACTCTACAAATAGGTCATACAATTTTCTGTATGTTTGAAATAGAAATGCTGCACATTACATTCACAGTGGTTGCTCCACTTGCTTTGAGGCATCACATTCATATCTCTTTCTCTACTCACTCTTCTACAAACAATTCATATATTATAATATTCATATATAATATACAAATTGAATGTTTGTATATATGTTAATCTCGAAAGGCGTTTAACCGATCACCGTAAAATTCGGCACGTATATGTATTTTTTTCATGGCTAAAGTTTTTATGGTAACAATTTTACTACGCAATATATTACTTTCAAATGGTTTTCTACTCGCTTTTTTTACGTAGCACTTTTGTGTATCCTCTGCCCTTCAATATACAATTCATATAATTTACTATGATTTAAATATAAATGCAACTTATTACATTCACACGACTTCCTCTACTAATTCTTCCTTTACGAGATGCGATCAGTCTTATTTCGGTACTTGCCCTTCAACGTACAAATCATACAATTTGCTATATGTTTGAAACAGAAATACAAGATTCTACATTCATACTATTTTCTCTATTCACTTTTGTTTTACGTAACAATTTACATGTTATTCCTATTGTTTATCAACTTCATGCATACCTACGCCTATACATATCGTGTGTTGAAGAGTGAGTAAATTCCAAAACAAGTTGACCGATCGCCATGAAAACTGACATATCTAAGTCTTTTCATGGCGAATGTTTTTATGCAACCCATTTTACCACGCAACGCATTACGCTCAAATGGTTTTCTCTACTCCCATTTCTTTTACCTAACACAGTGCTCCCTCTCCTACAAACAATCCATACATTTGTCCATACACTTGAAATATAAGTGCAACTTATAACGTTCACACGATTTTTCTACTCATATTTGTTTACTAAACACAATCACATTTCTTTCACTACTCCCGCTTTGACGAACAATTCATACAATTTTCTATGTGATTGAAACAGAAATGCGTATTACATTCACATGGCTTTATCAACAAGCTTTTCTTCCATGTAGCATTTGTTATTGTTGAATAGTACTTTTGCTTAGTGTTGCTTCGGTATTTTAATAAAAATTAAAGAAACAGTTAAAAAAGTAAGGTAATCACAGTTGGTGTAAGGAGTGCGATGAAAAGCACGATATGGAACAGTTGAGGAAACAAATATTAGCCAAGCTGGACATAATGGGAAGTGTAATGAATTCCGGAATGCGGCAGAGCAAACAAATATGAAAGCCAAATTGGAAAAGTGTAAACTACGGAATGGAAAATATGGAATCAGAAATGGACAAAATAGAAACAAAAATGGAAGCCAAATGTAAACTCCGGATCGGAAAAGATGAAGGCAGGAATGTCCAATATGAAGATAGAGCTATCGGAGAAGACTAACGAGCTACTGACCGGGGTTAAGGAAGCCATGGAAGAACTCGACGGAAATATGAGGGACCTTGGCCAACCTGTTAACGCCCTGGAGTCAATCGCAGCACCCCGGAGCTGATCTCCATAATGGAACAAATGCTCGACGAAAACCTCAAACTAGGCGGATATCTATGGGGCAGGCCTGCTGTGTTCAGCAGTAGACTTTTTCAGCTGAAATGATGGTGTTTATGAAATATTTGTATGTATTTCTATATCTGTTGTATCTTGGAAATGACTTTTAACAATTGCAACAAAAATTAATATTTGGTTAAATTTTTACTTTCCATGTTTATCTAAGTATCTTCTCAATTAAAAAAAATCACAAAAACAGAGACGAAAAAGGCCGAGCGAAGCTCGGTCACCCAGGTACTTCGACTTTATTTGCAAATTTCCAGATTTGTAGAGAACTGCTGACGATATCTAAATAGAATAAAACTTTCTAACTTCAACTGCAACGTTATGATACTTTAACTTTGTCGCCCTTTGGCAACCGCCGAAAAATGTATATGCTCCAGCTTACGTACAAATCACAAAGTTGCACGTGCACTGTCAGCTCGATTCAAGACGAATGTGTCTTGCGTTGCATTTGTTTGCGTGAGCAACACGAAGGAAGTGATTTCCATTGGTCAACCTTTGAGCACGTCATGGCAAGATACGAATTAGCCCGCGGAATTCTTCGGGCTTTGCTCGAACAACAATTGTAATTTTCATCACTCATCTAATCCGAGTCAAATCGGTACGAAGCTCTCGAACCAAAATTCAGTATCGGAACACGGACGTCCTCGGCAGAGGACATGGAGCTGGAATCTGCCCATCCTGGGAGACCCCCAGTGGAAAAGAGGCGCGAAAAAGCGTCAGATAAAAATGCCCAAGAGACAAGAAAAGGGCAAAATTAATTCGACAACCACCTATTCCAACGTAATGTAGAGTTACCTTGGAATTACCTATCCCATACACAATGTAATATGGCTATCCTACAATGGAACTAACGTGGCATAAGAAGCTAAAGTTCAGAACTTGAGCTTTTGCTCAAAGAAAACGAACCTCTGGTCGCATGTTTGCAAGAGACTAAGCTGCGTCCTCAAGACGCTTTCCATCTAAGGCGATACACCCAGTACGGTGTGACGTCACACCAGGAGAGGGGGTTCCGGCACATGGCGGCGCTATGATACTTGTCAGAGATGACGTATATATGCAAACTCTACCATTGCACTCTGATATGCAATCAGTTGCTGAACGGATTAAACTGCCAAACATACATTTCACCATCTGTAATCTATATTTGCCTCCGTCCCATGTCTCCTCGCACATTGAGTTAGAAGATCTAGTTTCCCAGGTACCAACGCCTTTCCTGTTGGTGGGAGACTTCAATGCGCACCACCCACTTTGGGGTTCAAGTTGCGCTTGTGCGAGAGGTACGCTCGTTGCTGATTTCTTAGATAGTAACAACCTAGCTCTCCTCAACACCGGAGAGCCTACATTCATTTCGCACTCTTACAATAGTTTCTCGCACCTTGATCTTGCAGTTTGTTTACCTCAGTTGGCAGTCCCCTTACAATGGAATGTCATCTCTGATTTACCCACTAGTGACCATTTCCCGTGTCTCATTAGTCTCTTGACGCAAGATACATGTTCCACACGTATGCCCAGATGGCGCTTGAACCATGCCAACTGGAACTTTTACACCCAGTTGGCTGCCTTTACGTACTACGAGCAAGACTCGGTGAATGATTTGGTGCAGCATCCCACGGAGACGATTCTCTCTGCTGCTGAACAATCAATTCTGCGGTCGACTTCACACCCTCGTCGATTTCCCATCCCCTGGTGGACGGAAGAATGTCGGAATGCCATACGAGCTCGAAGGCGTGCTCTTAGGGTCTTCCAACGTCACCCTATGTTGGATAACCTAATCGAATACAAGCAAATGCGCACCAGGTCCAGACAAGTCATTAAGGATAGCAAAACGTCATCGTATAGCAAATTTGTAGCTTCATTTAACCGACACACACCTTCCTCGGTTGTGTGGGATAGATTAAGGCGTGTTGCAGCTAAAACGACCCAACTACCAATAGCGGGACTAAAACAGCCACAGGAGCTGTTGTTGATTCATTTGAGGTGGCCAATACGTTTGGCGGTCCTTTCGCTCAAGTGTCTAGCTCAGAAAACTACTCCCCTGAGTTCCTTCCACTTAAAACTCAGGTGGAATCTCAAGGCTGCTCGTTTCGCTCTAGAAACGTAGAAGATTACAATCGCCTGTTCACCATGGTGGAGCTAGGATATTCCCTAAAATCTTCGCGATTATCAGCACCAGGACCGGACGGTATTCGTGTACAAATGTTACAACGGCTCTCTCCTGAAGGTAAGGCATTCCTGCTCGAGGTCTACGAACGTGTTTGGGTTGACAGTATACTCCCAGAAAATTGGCGGGAGGCCACCTTTATTCCCATCTTGAAGGCTGGAAAGGACCGTCATCTTCCCTCCAGCTATCATCCTATTTCCCTCACCAGTTGCGTTTGCAAGGTGATGGAACACATGCTCAATGGATGATTGGTATGGTGGTTAGAAAGTCGTAACCTACTGACTAACATCCAGTGTGGTTTCGACGACGCCGTTCAACTGTTGACCATCTTGTTGACACAGATAATGGACGGCTTTATGAAGAACTGTCAAACCGTTGGCATATTTTTCGATCTTGAGAAGGCTTATGATACGTGCTGGCGAGCAGGGATTCTACGTTCCCTGTATGCCTGGAACAAACGTGGACGCCTATTACTGTTCATTCAAGAGTTTATGAAGGACCGCTTTTTCCGTGTAAGGGTCGGCTCGGTTTTTTCTAATTATTTTGTTCAGGAGGAGGGAGTACCTCAGGGTTCGGTGCTAAGTGTCACGCTCTTTGCTATAGCAGTTAACTCCACCTGGAAATGTGTTCCACCTGGAGTTTCGTCATGCCTATTCGTAGACGACTTCACTGTCTATTGCACTTCTCAGCGCACGGCGTTCTTACAACGGTGCCTGCAGCAAAGTTTGGACAACCTTAGAGAATGGAGCGTGTAAAACGGCTTCCGTTTCTCAACTGAGAAGTAAATCTACGTTAATTTCTGGCGTCGTAGAAGACGATTACCACCTTCTCTCCGTTTCGGTCCAGATTTACTTCCCTTCGCAGAAGAGACGCGCTTCCTGGGTTTGATCTTGGACAGGAAGCTTAGTTGGTCGTCGCATATAGCACAGCTAAGTGCACTATGTGACCGTTCCCTAAATATTATGCGAGTACTGAATGGCAAATCGTGGGGAGCGGATCGGACAATTTTGTTGCGAATATATCGCGCATTGGTCCGATCCAAGCTAGACTATGGGTGTATTGTTTATTCGTCAGCACGACCATCTGTGCTGAGAAGATTAGACGTGGTCCATAATAGGGGCATCCGCATTGCAACAGGAGCTTTTCCAACAAGCCCAGTGGTGAGCCTTTACGCCGAGTCCGCAGAACCTCCTCTGCATTATCGGCGTGAGATTCTCTTGGCAAATTATGGTTGTGCGCTTAGATGTATGCCTAAGCACCCAACGTTCGCTTCTTTTTTCACCACCACGCTAAGAGAACGATATAGAAATAGCTCCCTTAATCCAAAGCCTGCGGGGTTCCGTTTCCAAGAGCTCCTAGTGAAGCTTGGAGCGGAACTGCCTGTGATGTTCGCCAAGGGCGAGAGACTTTACCCCCCTTGGCTATCTGGTACGCCCCATGTAGATCTTGGGATGACCATACACCAGAAGTCCACGATGCCTATTTCAAGTATCCGCACGTGTTTCTTAGAATTTTTGTCAGGCTACACTGGCCGTCGATGTATTTACACCGATGGGTCAAAGGGCTCCAACAGTGTTGGATGTGCTTATGTTTATGGAACCGAACCATATACATTCGGTTTTCCAAATAGCACCTCCATTTTTACTGCAGAGCTTTATGCAATTTATCGAGCCGTTTTGTATGTTCGCCGTCGTAAATTAGGTGACTGCCTGATTTTGAGCGATTCCCTTAGTGCACTGCAGAGCCTTTGTCAGTTGTACAACCCCCACCCTATTGTACAACGTATCCAGGATGCCCTCCATGTTTTACACGCTTCTGGCGTTGACGTGGTGTGTGCATGGATTCCTGGTCACGTAGGTTTGCCGGGGAATGAAATGGCAGATTTAGCAGCAAAGACGGCAACTACAGAACCCAGTATTATCATCTCACGTGTTACTTCGGAAGACTTTAGGCTTGAAGTGCGGAGAGCGGTGCTGTCGTCCTGGCACGACGAGTGGTCAGCTCTCCGCGGTAATAAGCTTAGAGAAGTGAAAGAACTTCCGATAAACTGGGTAACTTCCTGTCGCACATCTCGTCGCGAGGAGGTTAGTTTGGCTCGATTAAGAATAGGGCACTGCAATTTTTCGCACGGTTACCTATTTAAAAGGGACCCTGCGCCTCTATGTCCGCTGTGTGACAACGTTTTGTCGGTTCGCCACGTGCTCCTAGAGTGTTACTCTCTAGCGCACCTTCGGGATTCTCTGCAGCTGCCTGCCAGACTTGCAGAGGTCCTAGCGGACGACAAAACAGCGGTTGATAGAGTTTTTAATTTTTTAGCGCAGTGCAATATAAATTTGAGAATTTAAAATTTTTAATTATCTGTTTCTGTACATATTTATCACCTTGTTTCATATCTGGCTATTGCCACTGCTTTTTACCTTGTATATTTTGTTGTTTCTAGTATTTTTATTTTTTGAGTGAAGTTTATATCTGGCTATTGCCATGAGTCTGTTAAGGGCGCTGATGACCTAGAAGTTGAGCGCCCTTAAACCAAATTTAATAATTAATTAACGACGAGTGGTCTGCTCTCCGCGGTAGTAAGCTTAGAGAAGTGAAAGAACTTCCGATAAACTGGGTAACTTCCTGTCGCACGTCTCGTCGCGAGGAGGTTAGTGTGGCTCGATTAAGAATATTGCACTTCAATTTTTCGCATGGTTGCCTATTTAAAAGGGACCCTGAACCTCTGTGTCCGCTGTGTGAGAACCTTCTATCTGTCCGCCACGTGCTGCTAGAGTGTTGCTCTCTAGCGCACCTTCGAAATTCTCTGCAGCTGACTGCCAGACTTGCAGAGGTGTTAGCGGACTACAAAACGGCGGTTGATAGAGTTTTTAAGTTTTTAGCCGATTGTAATATCAATTTGAGGATTTGAAATTTTAGATAGTTTATGCTTTTGACCTATTTATTACATTGTTTTATATCCGGTTATTGCCGCTGGTTTTACGTTTATGTGTATTTTTTTCTTTTATACTAGTAATTTATTTTTTATTCAAGTTTATATCTGGCTATTGCCATGAATTTTAGAAGTGCGCTAATGACCTAGAAGTTGAGCGCCCTTAAACCCATAAATCATCATCATCATGGCAAGATACGAATCAGCCCGCGGAATTCTTCGGGCTTTGCTCGTACAACAATTGTAATCTTCATCACTCATTTAATCTGCCTATGCTTCCATTCTTGAGACTTTAATATACTCAACTTTATTACAACGGTTTTCCCCTTAACTATCGATTAGAATCTCCTTTTACTTCTTTCTATGATTCCTATGATTACTATGATTGATTACTTATATTCATCTTATAATTTCGGTTTCAGTACTTAATTTTCTCTTAGGTGCAAGGGGCATATGTCAACACAGTAGGCTTTGAGCGATAGTCAAATATTTTAAAACTGCTTGGTATAAGAAGGCTTTAATCTTCCGTTCTCTCTGCACGGCCAAGATATGAAAATGTGAATAACGACCTTCCATTTGAGAAAAGTATTGCAAAACTCATACAAATAGCAAGGAATAACTCCGAAATAGTTCACTCCACAAAAAATTCATTTGGACATAAACCGTGTTTTAACGAGATCTACATTTTCTGTATATATTTTGGTTATGTATTAGCGTTTACCAGTAATGCAAAAGTCATCAAGAATAAACAGGACTAATGGGCTATAGCCAGAAAATTCCATATATACATTTTATTTGCCATAAAAATATCTTAAACATATGGCACATACGTATATCCACTTTTGGGAAAATCAAAATTTTCGAAAAATTTCCGCGTAAAGGGTAGTTTACGGTAAAACAATTTTCTCCATAATCTTCGCATTGCGTTCTTAAGATATTAAAATTAAATAACAACTTTGGTTTTTAACTGACTATTATTGAGTTATGCTGCTCACAAGTTCACACACACACACACACACACACACACACACACACACACACACACCACACACGTACACAGTTACACAGGTACACACGTACACACGTACACACGTACACACGCACACACGCACACACATACACACGTACCTTTCTCTAAATACGTTTACTTTCAGTATCTTCCTTTTCTTACTAAGTTTACGTCTAAAGTTGTTTTGGAACAACGCTAAAACACGTTGGGTTTGTTTCTAACAGATTAATATGTCGGCTAATTGTAATTTCTTCCGAACTTATTAATACCGAAAAAAGCCACGTGTTTAAACATGTTGGTACGCGAACTCTAGCACATTAGCAGGATTCATGTTTCAATCTTTAAAGAAACACAAGGCAACTGAACCCACGGTAATATCACATACATCCTAAGAGAAAAAAGAAAAAAGAAAGAAAAAAAAATGGGCAGACCCTGGAAGCGTAAGTGATGTCATTTCCAGAGCCGGTTTACAATGGTGTCACACAATGCGGTTGCCATTTCTCATACTGAGTCTCAACTATTCAATGTGAGCGGATGACCGTGGTTGGTCTTAGACAAATATAGGCTTCCAGCGTTTACTTTTTTTTTGTTGTTGTTGTTGTCTTTTCGTGCTATCTTCTTACGTGTTATCCACGTGCGGGAAAAAACTGCCGCCCGTGAGCTATTAATTATTATTGTTAATTATTATTATTATTGTTATTATTATTATTTTATTATTATTATTATTATTATTATTATTATTATTATTATTATTATTATTATTATTATTATTATTATTATTATTATTATTATTATTATTATTATTATTATTATTATTATTATTATTATTATTATTATTATTATTATTATTATTATTATTATTATTATTATTATTATTATTATTATTATTATTATTGTGATTATTATTGTGATTATTATTGTGATTATTATTGTGATTATTATTGTGATTATTATTGTGATTATTATTGTGATTATTATTGTGATTATTATTGTGATTATTATTGTGATTATTATTATTATTGTGATTATTATTATTGTGATTATTATTATATTGTTATATTGTATACATACTAGATATATCTTTGATCTATGATCTATGTATCTATTTTGAAAAACCCTCCCTTATCTACAGTGTTATGTTACGTTTCCTATGTTCCAAGATATTTGCAAATCATTTTCGGGCACTCGGTGTTGAAAACAGCAGCTCGTTTTTTGTACATGAGCCTTTTATAGCACAAATATGACACAGTAAATGTTCCAAAGCGTTTGCGATGTGAGCATATTGATAGGTTTCTTGTAAGTGGAAGTAACAGTGCAGTCATTTAAGGAGCCACTAACGCTTGCAAGGACATCTAAATTGTCATGTATTGAGATCTAAAGTCGTATTAGTGCAAAATAGTTCCGCTGTATGATTGTACAAGGAATAAACATAATTAATATGCAAAAAATAAAAAAAATGCTTTAATTGCTGTTTGATAATTTTGGCCCATTTTCACAGGTTGGTCCTCTTAAACCACTTTACCAAAGAAACACCTCTCTCTCTCATCAAATTTGATTTGCACTTTTTGATGTTGAAAGCGCGGAGTTTGAGAAGATTAGTTTTACATTCCATAACCTCTTGACTGAGAAGTAGAGCACCTTTCATTCCTGATGCCGACCTTTATAATCAAATTCAAATTCGGCGTTTGAGAATTTGTTCATATTATTTATTGATTTTATTCAAAATTAAAATACTAAAACATTGTACACCAAATAAAAATAATTCTTGTCGTTTTTTCATTAAGATATAAACCCCGGCGTGACAGCCCATGAAGGGCTAAGGCCTACCGCCCACCCGCTGCGTCCCCCACCTCTGCCCACTACAGGCGTCATTGGTGAGGTGCAGCACTGGAGGGAAGGACGTGGTCAGCGACCAGAGCCCTCCGGGCTAGGTATGCGGTCTTCTCGACCTTGGGCCGCTACTTCATGAAGTACCTTTTCTCAATTGGTCCCCCCGGGACCTAACGAGGCTGAGTGCACCTCGTGCCAGACCTCCCAGAGGGGATAAAATCCCCATGCTGGTACCGGGGATCGAACCCGAGTCCTCACACCGTAATAAAACGGTATACTTAACCTTCACTGTATAAGTGACATTCGTTTAAATAGTTTTAAAGTTTAATGATCCGCTTGTCTATCGTGTGTAGAACGTTAAGAGCTGCTATACTGTTCTGTCGTATGCAGGTGGTTAAGATATGAGTATATTTTGTTAATAAGTCCATGTCCACAAAATCTTTCGGATTTCGCAATGGCGGCAACTACAGAACCCAGTGTTACCATCTCTCGCGTTACTTCGGAAGACTTTAGACTTGAAGTGCGGAAAGCGGTGCTGTCGTGCTGGTACGAAGCTCTCTGCGGTAATAAGCTTAGAGAAGTGAAAGAACTTCCGATAAACTGGGTAACTTCTTCTCGCATATCTCGTCACGAGGAGGTTAACTTGGCTCGCTTACGTATTGGCCACTGCAATTTTTCGCATGGTTATCTATTTGTACGGGGCCCTGCTCCTCTTTGTCCGCTATGCGACAACCTTTTGTCCATCCGTCACGTGCTGCTAGAGTGGATGTTCCTATGCAACTGCCTGCCAGACTTGCAGAGGTCTTGGCGGACGACAAAATATCGGTGGAAAGAGTTTTTTTTTTTTTTTTTTAGCGGTGTGCAACCTGAGTTTGAGAATTTGAAACGTTAGATACCTAGCTTTTATACTCTTTTGACATCTTTATCACTTTGTTTATATTTTGGCCTTTGCCATTTGGTTTTATGTATTTATGTATATTTATTTTCCCTTTTGCTAGTAAGTTTAATTTTGATTGAAGGTTATATCTGGCTTTTGCCATGAGTTATTTTTAGGGGCACTGATGACCATATAGTTGAGCGCTCTTAAACCTGTATCTCCTCCTCAGAAAATCTTTCTTTAAGTGTTGGGGTGTCAGAAAATGGAAGACGATTATCTACACCAGATTTTGTGCAACGTTTGGTTATACGATGTCTAACTCTTGGAAGGATTTTAAAGTTTGCTCTACATCATACTTGCGGATTCCACGAGAGTGTTTTCTTAGGACATAAACTGCTTGTTTTGTAAACACCTCCCCAAAATTGGATACACGGTAGCGGCCGGGTGACACCTGTTAGAATAATATTATTGAAAGAACCAACAAGTCTCTCTTCCATGCCTTCGGGCTTCCCTTAGAGGGAAAGCATTTCGTGTATTTTGCATTTGTATAAAGTACCGCCATTATTTATTCCTTCTTGAGGTTGGCCACACAAATGAGTACTGGAATATGAAAGTAATAAATTAATCAGAATTTCACCATAAACACTGCCGCTGGCTGTGGCTATAATTAAGAATAATGCTGTGCAGCACTTAACAGCTGATGCAATGCCACTGGTAAACAAATTAAATAATGAATGGGATACCTACTGCTTTTCACTGAGTATATGGTATGTTTACCTAGTCATCCCGTTCTGGAGTTTCTAGCGCGTAAGTAAACAGCTTCTGGACAAAGTTTATAAACATATAATCGCAAGGTATACATTTGTCGAACACCAAACCCTGTAATATGTTTTGTACCCCGTGTACAAATAGTTCCTAAGTGTTAAATATTCTTTAATTAATACCTTCATTTGCCTTCTGCTCGCCATGAACTTTTTTAAGGGCGCTGATGACCACGAATTTGAATTCCCTTAATTCAACAATGCCCTACAACTACCCCCCCCCCCCTCCACTCTTAAACCTCCGTTACATGCACCTACTGGCATATCACAAAGTTGGTCCCGTGCGGCCTAGTAGCCCCGGGCTATATTTTGTGCTTATTTGGTCGTATTTATTATTTTAAATTTCATTTTCCTTCATTCCCGTGTTTGGCTACATTTAGCTTAAATATCCACGTCTATTTATTTAGTCGTTCATTCGTTCAGTCGTTTATTCGTTCATTCGTTCAATCATTTAATTAACTAATTAATTAATTAATTATTTGTTTGTTTATTTGTTTGTTTATTTGTTTATTTATTTGTTTGTTTATTTATTTACTTATTTGTTTGTTTTGTTTGTTTGTTTTGTTTGCTTGTTTTTTGCTTGTTTGCTTGTTTATATGCTTGTTTATTTGCTTGTTTTTTGTTGCTTATTTATTTCCTTGTTTGTTTGCTTATTTATTTGCTTCTTTATTTGCTTCTTTATTTGCTTGTTTATTTGCTTGTTTATTTGTTTGTTTATTTGCTTGTTTGTTTATTTTTTGATTATTTGTTATTTATTTGTTTGTTTGTTCATTTGTTTGTCTGTTTATTGATCAATCCATCCATCCATCCAGTCCATCCAGTCCATCCAGTCCATCCAATCCATCCGTCCAGTCCATCCAACCCATCCATCCAGTCCATCCAACCCATCCATCCAGTCCATCCAACCCATCCAATCTATTCTATCTATCTTATCTAATCTATCTATCAGGTCGGTCGGACTTTCGGTCAGTCAGTCAGTCAGTCAGTGATTTAGATAGGCAGTCGGTTGGTTGGTCGGTCGGTCGGTCGGTCGGTGGGTCGGTCGGTCGGTCGGTGGGTCGGTGGGTCATTTATTTTTGCATTATGCTAAAGGATACATACATCTAAGATGTATCTAGTATGTATACAATATACATTTTAATTTGTAGCACATTGCATGGAAAAACAATAAATTACAATGTTCAGGTATACAATTTGTAATTTGAAATGTACTGTAGGTATACAACAATATACAGTACCTACATTAATGATGATGATTATAATAATAATGATGATTATGATGATGATGATGATGATAATAATAATAATAATAATAGATAGACAGACAGACAGACAGATATGGTTTATTTGCCAAAACAATACATAGGTTGTATAGCAACGTCAAGAAAACATACATAAAAATAACATTAAAACATTACAGAAACATGTTACTGCTATAAAACTGTGTGATGCTGTACACAGGATTTCAGAGCAATGTAAATTTAACTTTTCTTTTAAATGGCACTAATGGCAGAGCTTTGACATTGTTAGGAAGACTACTGAATAGATTTAAAGATGTAATTTCAAATGAATGTTGAAGTTTGCATTTGGCAATATAAATATTAGAACTATTTCTTGTGGAGTAATTATGGACTGAAGAAGACAATGTGTATAAATGTATATTCATCTTAACATAATAATAATAATAATAATAATAATAATAATAATAATAATAATAATAATGATGATGATGATGATGATGATGATGATGATGATGATGATGATGATGACGACGATGACGATGACGACGACATTAATAATAAGTAAGCCTACCTTAGTGAGCGTTGCAATACACCACATTAGTTGTCCTTAAGTTGTCAAAAGTCATCATTGTCAGCTAGCACTATTTTATACTGGGAGAAACCTTTTTCTACGTGTACATATGTAATGGGAGCTTATTTGATGAACACAAAGTCACTAGCATTTAAATCATCTTCCAAAATGTCAATCGTTTATCTACAATGACTGTAATTTTGCGTAATTTACAAAGTAAGACACTACATCAGATGAGAACGTTTTCACCGAATTGTGACATGTATTGTCTCAAAGAGCTTGCAATTCATAATTTTTGTTTCGGCATTCTGGTAATATACACCTCACTCTGACCCAAAAAAAGGTTTTTCTAACTGTGACTGCCGGTGACACAAGTTTCCTTATGGAGACGCAAACGCTTGGGCGTTGTCTGCATATGAGGATGACGAAACCTGCTATGAATAAACTTTTACTGGTGTACGAATTATACATCATTGAATAACAAAAAATGACTTAAAATGGACAACTAGATACAAAAATACCGAATAGACACTTATAAAGTCAAGAAAATGACCTACAACCTCACATAAATGTTAAAAACGGACTTTAACCTGAAAAATATTGGAAAAGTGAGCTATAGAAACCGCATAAATTTTAGTATTTCTTGCAGAGTGAACTTAATTGTCAAGAAGCACGTCTCCAATAACTCGGAACAAAACTAAAATTTCATAAAAATCCGTGTCTGTCACTAGGTGGAGGACCGGTGTCTATATAAGTGGTACTTACATTGCAGATACACTCTATCTTTTGATACCTCCCCTACAGTCTGATATTATTGGATCTTTGTCGGCTTGTTTTCTAACCCCCTTAACGAAATATTTAATTATTTAACTGATAAGACGAGAACTCGGATGGGTGCCAAACTTGGTACCCATTTAAGATAAGTATCTTCCAACTAGCAGGACACCCGGGTTCAATTTCCAGTACCGGCATGAGGATTGTTTCAACTTGGGTTGCCTGGTCAGGGATACACTCTGCCTCGTTAGGTCCTTCAGGGGTCAATTGAAAATTAGCGACCCCTGGTACCAGTTTCAACTGCACCGAGTAGTCCACTGGTATGGAGGGAGATACACAGCTGACTGAGGAGCCAGTAAAGAACACGCCTGTAGTAGACAAGTAGTGCACCAATGACATAGATCTCTTTAAAAAACACAACTCATTCCAAATAACATTTCTGTGTCATGAGAAATTCCCAACATATGCTTTATTGGTAGTTCGAGCTATTCAACGCTTGGTCATTCATTTAAATATATATTTCGATATTTTGAGCTCTTTTCCTATTGCATAAAAGCACTTTGGACTTTTAAGACCAGTATACAGCATCCAGTTCATTTGACTATCGGTATAAAGCTCTTATGCATAAATATGTGTAATATAGTGTGACATTCTGTCCTACAAGCAGCGATGGAAAAACTTAAAGGCAATTTTTCGTATGGCTACATTTTTAAACGGGACTCTGCTCCTCTTTGTGCAGCCGTTTGTCAGTCCGTCACGTGCGGCTGGAATGTGTCTCCCTAGCGCACCTGCAACACTCTCTGCAGCTGTCGGTGGGCCTTGCAGAGGTCCTGACGGACGATAAGCAAGCGCTCGAAAGGGTTTTTAAAGTTTTAGCGAAGATAAATATCTGCTTGAGAATTTGAAACTCTAGACATGTAATTTTGATACTCTTTTGACAGTTTTGTCACTTTGTTTTGATTCTGGCTTTCGCCTCTCTGTTTTGTATATTTATGTATATTTATTTTCATTTTTATTACTAATTTGTATCTGGCTTTTGCCATGAATTGTCTTTTTGGGCACTGATGATCATGTATTTGAGAGCCCATTAACCTACATCTCTCTCTTTCTACCTCTCTCTCTCTCTCTCTCTCTCTCTCTCTCTCTCTCACACACACACACACACACACACACACACACACACACACACACACACACACACACACACACACACACACACATACAGCCACGGACACCCACACACGGACCTTTTCCTAAAAATGCTTTTCTTGGATTTAGGGGGCCTCAACACATATTTCCGGTGAAATCTCGGCATCCAATTTTTGGGTGAAGCACAATACGCTACGTAAAATAAAGATACAAAGAGAAGTGTACAAAAGAGTAGAGAAAGACATGCGAATGAGTACATCAGCTTCTCTCTTTCCAACTTCCGTGGATATACCGGATGAAAGGGAAGTTATTACATTCCTTCTAATATGTGCTTCCTAGAAGCATTACAGACAAAATGTCTATACCGCTCGCAAAAGTTAAAGGCATGTGAACGAACGCTGGCCAGTGCTCAAGCAGAGCGCTGTTGCCAAGCGTAGTGCGTCTACCGACAGAGGTTCTATACATGCGAGTATGTGAGATGCGTGTACCACATTCGGCAGCGCTGGTAGGAGGGGCAAGCTTAGGATTCGCTGGAGTCTGCAGTACGGCCCGCCTCCATATGCCTTTAACTTTTGCGAACATTATAATGGCATTTGCTTCTTTGATCAGCCAATTTCGAAAAAAATAATTGGCTTTTGTTCCAAATTGGATGTGTAATTCCACAAGAATGTGGGAAGACAACAGTCTGTTAGTTGTAAGATGCGTACAGTAACTTTTTTATGGTAGTAATTATGGGACATCACACAGGGTTTCGTAAACAGAATTGAAGGAATACTCCCAGCAGCTTTTTCAGACGTAAAGTAACTCGACAACGTTGCGTTGAGGTTGGTCAGGGAATTGAACCGGTTTCTGGATGTAAACAGGTCGGTTGCTTGTGGAGTAGTCTAATGTTTTGAGAGCCAACGATTCTGATTGGCCTACACTCTCACAGTAAACATGGAAGAACACGGCATGGTATTTGTTTACGTTCACGAGACACCACGCTGCGGTTGTTTATGTACTGACCTATGAAAGCGCCATCCACATAATCTGCCGTGTTGCCAGCTTGTTTTCGAGAAAACTAAAATATCTTCGTAGAAAATGGTCAGAGACAAAAACGCAAGATACAAAATGTGTTCCAAATAGAGAATCTATCACTGGTTTAAGTTAATGTAATAACTTCCCTTTCGGCCTGTATAAAATCTGCACTCTTTACTTGCCAAGTTCTCCTGCGTATGAACGGACAGATACACATGGGAAAAGGAACACTACTAGGTGTCCTTTAATAGCATACTTACCTAAAAATAGAGTTAGTTGTCCTTTGTTTTAGGACCTGGCTGAGAGCGTAAAATACGTTAGTAGGTAGTTCTTGCCTGGACCTCTCTTGCGGAGATTGCAAAGTAAACTCCAGCCGTAAAACGTTATACTTACTAGCAATATAAAAGCTGTGGTCTCTGCACGTCTGCTTACTAGATACGTAACAGTGTCGACCTCTCAGCTTATCAAATTTATGGCTTATCTTAAGTAAATTACATGTCTGAAGGTATTTGGCTTGGTGTCTCACTTTTATTATGACCGGTATTCGCCCGTAAACTAAGACATTCTGGTCTCTCATTAGTCTAACTCTTCCTCTATCTTCTGCTTTATATTTTCTCTCAAGCTGTTTATACTCCTAGGATACTCTGTGTTTGCGCAGTTCAAGTTTTAAACCTCTGTGTTCTATGGAATAAAATTGCTAATGTGTGATAGTCTTAAATGGATTTACCACTTTTTCCTTCTGTAGGACATTACATGCAATGCTTTATAAAGCTTGTCCTGACATACTTTCGATATAACTTTGTTGCACTAATTACATGGGTTTCCGAGCTGACGTATTCAAACACCTCTTCTATTTCATGGTAGTTTCACACTTACAGCATAAATCGGAGACTTGTTGAAAAATCCAGTTTTTATTTAGTGTTCTCCTGTAAGATACACAGCTGTTGTCCATTCTTAGCTGCTCCCTATCAAATGTTTTTTTGTTTTATGTTATGTATCTATTATTATTATTGTTATTATTACTATTATTATTGTTATTATTACTATTATTATTATTGTTGTTGTTATAATAATAATAATAATAATAATAATAATAATTATTATTATTATTATTATTATTATTATTATTATTATTATTATTATTATTATTATTATTATTATTATTATTATTATTATTATTATTATTATTATTGGTTCAAAAACACTTCCTTGCCTTTTGTCTCATCGTCAGACAAATTGAGAACGCGTATTGTTCTCCTCCATATTTAAGGTGTACTTGTCTACATACACCCTCGGTACGTAAGTCGATAAAGGTAACACGGACCTTTCTTGAACTTTACCTTTCTGGAATCTACAAATAAACTTAAGGTCCGTGTTACCTTTATCGACTTACGTACCGAGGGTGTATGTAGACAAGTACACCTTAAATATGGAGGAGAACCAAGATGGAAATAAACTTCTGGAATAATGTGTGTTATCAGAGCTTCACGGGTAATCAGCCGTGTTAAATTTAAGAAGGTCGAGCTTTCGGCCATTATACACTCCATGGCCATCTTCAGGACTGAAATAATCTGGAACATTCTGGAATAATCTCGAAAACTCCTTTGACATGGCGCACGCATTGTTACGTGTTCACAAATAGTTGCGCTAGACAGCCTGACCTTGAAAGTATTTGATGCACGGACCGCCTGTGGTGTGAAGCAGCTCGGTCTCGAGCGTTTGTTGTGTTGCTGCTGCCGTCGCTGTCGTCGGCCAGCGTCACAATAGCTTTTTAGTTGCGGAGGTGGGGTGTTTGTCTCTTATTTAAGAAGTCGAATTTGGGTTAAGAGTAAGTTACCGCAATAAGGTTTGTTCCGTGGTTTTCCCCTTATCCTGAAAGTGAATGTCGGACCCATTGGAGCATTTCACCCATTTAATTCATCATCCAATACGACCTAAAGCACGTTAAATCTTACAAAAAGAAAAATATCTTTTTAGTGATTTTGAGGCTAAAGAAAACGTGGAAAATATTTGGAGATGGTTTGCGAATAAAGAAACATCAATGCTAATTATACATTTTGTACGGTCTAGAATTCTTAAAAGCGTGAATAGCTTCTACTTAGACACCTTTTCTTTTCCCTAGAAATGCTTAAAAGAAGTCAGTTTTTAAACAATTATTATTTATCTTTAAATTTGCATCACCCACTAAAAAGCTGTGAAGGGCAGAGTCTATAATGTGGGTTTGAGTCAACAATGAAACATTAATCACACGAATGAGTTTCTTGCCAACATTCAGTACTATGACGATAAAGCCTAATAGGGTTTTAAATTATTTCTAGTCTAATAGTCTTCAGGTGCCTTGTGTAAAATTATGAAGAGTAAGGTCAGAACGTAAGATTCTAATTTTTCCATTTAAAATCAATTTCAGGTTTAAGCTATAGTGCAAGAAGTTAAATATTTTCCCTTGTACATGATTTTTAACTAAACAGTTTATTGTATCAATAAACTCTATTAAATTACCCCTTATCAGATGGTTTCGGTCGTAAAATTTTATGTGGTTGTTTAGGACAAAGCATTTAACATCCTAGGCTTCTGGGCTTTCGGAATCTTTTTAATGCACCTCTGCCTTTAGTAACAGAAATTTATTTGTGCCTAACTTAAATTATTTAGCTAAACAGCATATCAAGCAGAAAGCCCGTTTCCTTCGTTTCTGGATCCACTGAAGGTTTCTCTGGATGTAATTACCTTTGTTTGGGAATATTAATAAGGCATATCTATAAAGAACACAAAAAGGTATATTGTAAGGGCAACCGAAGGAATGAAGGGAAAAGAACAATAGGAAAGCAAGGGAAGGAACACCGTAGCGTTGAAGAACAAAGCAAGCTTCATTATTGTTACAGGAACAGGCGAGTAACCTTTTGAATTATTCCGCTCTTTTACATACACTAAGTGTGTATGCAAATGCAAAGAAAGTAGAGTGTCGGCAGAGAACTGTTGTCAGAAATGTGTACCTTGATGGCCGTTGTTAACAGTGATTTCAATGCAAATATGTGGACAGTCGCTTGGTAAACAAACATTTAGAAAACCAATATCAACAACACAGACGCTATGTAATAGAGGTGGTCTTTGTAACCGATAGCCCTTGTTAATGAACGTGGAAATAAAGCCACAGTACTAAAACCTAATATTCACAAGCCACATTCCCCTAGGTAAAGGATAGTTGCGTACAAATCGTTGCTAATTGAAGGGATTGCATGTTTGCAGCATAAACTAGTAATTAATCGTACGGTTGGTAATTTACAAACTGGGATTTCTAATTGTGGCAGTACGGGTTGGTATTTTGCTTTTGGATGCTTCAGGGAGAATAATGCATATTACAGAAGCAGCACTTAAGTTCTCTTGCAAAAGATGAGTTCTAAGAGCTGGAGATAGTCAGTATTGGAAGTGTCGCAAATAAGATCTCTGTAGCCATTTTTGGCGCCAACAAGACGACTGTATGAGAAAAATAGTTATAAGAGCGCAGTTGAATGAAAGCTGCACACATCGGTCTGGGTGGCTCAGTTGGTTAGACGCTGGCCTACTGATCCCAAGGTCGCGGGTTCAAACCCTGCCCAGACCGATGGTTTTTAAGTGTGCTTAAAAACGACAGCTTCATGTCAGTAGATTTACTGGCGTGTAAAAGAACTCCTTCGGGACAAAATTCCGGCACACCGGCGACGCTGATGTGATCCTGGCAATTGACAGCGTCGTTAAACAACCAAATAATTTAAATGAAAGCTACACAAGTGATGAGATTCAAATGGATTAAAAACAGTGGGAAAAACATATTGTGATGCCGGTCGCGGCTCACAGCAAAGGACTGTTGGGCCAAGCTACTTCACTTCACAGACCCGGTGTATCGAAGGCGCTTAAGGTCACCGATCAAGCAAGTAAACACGTAACTACAATGAACTCAGAGGCCGTGTTGTTTGTAGATGTCCGAGAAAGCTCTGGCTACGTCTTCGCCACTATAAAAGCTTCCGGAGCCCGTGAAGGCACGTAGTTTTTGGATCGGTCAGTGTGTTGGTGAGTGCGAGATAGCTGTGAAAGATACGTCGCGTCGAAGTGAAGAAGCTTAACGAGTTTTGAGTGATTGTATCGTCGGAGTTAGTATTTGAGAGACCGAGAAAGTGAAGCAAAACAGTGAAAGAACCGACTCAAGGTTACGAGAAGAAAACAGTTGTGAGTTGTGATATCACGAAAATTTGACTGTGTTTGTTAGTAGAAGAGAACTGTGTTTTTGTGCAAAAGTTTAGAAGAAAATGGAAGTTATAGAAAAATAACTGGACTGATTTTGTAATTTTGTAACAATATATTAAGAATCCCCCCTCGAGGTATTTACGGTTGGATGGCTTAAACCTTGTTTGAGAAGAATAAGAAATAGAGGAGGAAGAAGAATACATAAATACGACTATACTTTTTATCAACATTTTTGTCTTACGCTTTCATTTCTTCCGTATCATTCCAAAGGTACCCTTCCCGTATTATACTATTTATTTATATCTGATGGTTGTTTCTTTAGTGCGGGTATAGAGCTGCTGCTTACCAGGAGGGGAGAGCCGGATTCGATTCCCGTTACTAGCGTGGGATTTTCTGCAGCTAGGAGACCTGGATTGCACTCAGCCTGATTAGGTCGCTGAGAGACCGATTCAGGAGCTACTTGATTGAGAAGTACACGAATGACACACCTCGGGCTGTTCTCAGCCTGCCATCTGGTAGTCTAGTCTAGTGGTCACTGTTTGCGAAAACAGCATATACCGGCCTAGAGGAACGGGGATGCTGACCATGTTCCATCCTCCGTTACTGCACCCCACTCATAATACCTGCGGAGGGCAGAGGTATGGGACGTAGTGGCCGAGCGGTAGGCTTTGGCTCGGAAGGGTTTATTGCGCCACGGGATTAGTCAAATAACTCCGATATATATACAACGAGGTTCTCTACCCCAAGGAATTCTCATACACAGGTTCGCGAATTGCCGTTCACTTTGTTGGAATAGGCAATCCATGTGACATATCAATGATAGTAAAATAGCTTACTGTTTTACCATTGCATTTCGTAGAACTACTTGCTTCCGTTTCATTTATGTAATTTAAAAGCACTTAGGTATTGTTGGCACTGTCCTAGCATACGAGGCAAGAGTATTGTACTAACATTTAGCTTCGATTATTACACCGATCTGACCGACTTACTTCGCACACTATTAAGTTTATTAGTGGCCTGCCCGACGTTGCACGGGTAGCTCTTTCAATTTTAATAAGGAATTAAATTCATGTATTTCCCACGTTTTTTATGAAATTATTGAGGTTTTTGTGGTGAATCATCCCATTTATGCCGCTATAACTGTAATTTCGTAAAGACTCTCCACTTCTAGTAACGGATAAAAATCGTCTGATACACAAACAAACATTGCCGGAATGTATGACTTTCTTATATTACCCTGACAATCAACTAAGTTCTGGAAATTCTGCATAGATTTTAAGTACCCTTTGACAGTGGAACAATCATCGTTCACAATGTTAGGTAAATTTTTAAAAATGTGCACTTTCTATTTGTTCCCGTAGTTATATAAAACATACAAAGTACACAGTTTTCACACAGTACAGAAGCACTTAGTGTACAATGACATAGATATGAAGCTGGTAAAGACAGGCAAGCACACTCCCAGTCACTCATATTGACCTCTTAGTATCGGGCCGAGGCTCGCGCGAAATACAGGCTACGGCCCGATTGCGTCATCTTTGGAACAGCTGATCGAAGGGAACCGACCGAAGCCGAACGTGAGTATGACTTCCCCGGATGGAGGAACAGCGTAAGGAAGTGATATCCATTGAATTGTCACTCATTATTGAAAATAAAAACACGTAACAAAAATACCTGCACAATATTATAATACGTTACATAAATAATAAATCACATATCAATATAATAAAGATTAACTATCTCAATAGCTGCTGTTATTATCATCAAATTTTAAACATGAGGCACGTGGTTATTGCCAAACTTAATTCCATTGAAACTGAATATATACATGTAAATGGAGATATTCCATCCTCAATATTTTGATTTTTAATGGCCCATAGTGACTAATCGATATATTATTATAACTAGTCAATCATATCAAAATAATGGTAATATTGATATGTTGCCTACCCCGGAGAAGCTGGAAGACCTATTTTTCAATATCACTTGTATAAAGTACTTACCAATGTATCCACTTACCTTGCATAATATTTATTAATGATGGAATCTATAAATGTTAACTTAGTATCAGCGGGGCATATATAGTTTTCTCAGTTTCAGTTTTGTTTATTGAAAGTTTGGACTGGTGCCTGTACAAAGGACCTGGCTTACAGGCTACAATTAACATTAACTTACAATTATAAATATTTACAAAGTTTACTGTTTTTGGGTTTAACAAAACCCATACGGTCACCATACCAAGAAGTTTTTGGGTGTGGATTTGTCCTTTAGATAGGCATCCCAGAAATTGAAGCAAAATACTAATTAAACTAGTCTATCAACATTTACCATGCTGGTTTGGCAAATTTGCACATAAATAGCAATTATCAACAATAGGCTAAGCCCTGATACCTGTGTGAATTTGTAAAAGTGGAGAAAGAGTTGAGATATGTTATAAAGTTAGGTTAGGGTTGCATATTATTATTGATGGCAGGTGTGGATGCTGCCTCTGATAACACAGGCTAAATTTTGATAACACAGGACTCTGTCATCCTGTTCATGTAGGTACACATTAACCTAGGTGTTGTTGCCTACATAATTCCATCATGTGTGAGTAAAGACAGAGGACAAAATTTGACCCAAGTATAATAGTTTTCCCTTTTTGATGAAGGTGGGAAAAATGTAAATGACCTAGCTACTGCCTGTTTTCTAAATTTATTGATTAACTTGGTAAATGTTTTGTTAACATTCATTGCATTTAACTGTTGCCAGAATAGTTTAACAAAAACCAACCCACACCATCTTTAGTTCAACAGTTTTTGGGTGTAGATTTGTCCTTCCAAAGTGTTTCATTTATATATATATATATATATATATATATATATATATATATATATATATATATATATATATATATATATATAAACTGTCCTAACCAGTTTTACATCGATACACACTACAACGTCGACCCATATTGTTCAATTCTACATCTAAAACAAAAGTAGAATTACATACCTTTCAGTACTGGTATCACCATGTTACAATATAGGTTATGGACTCTTGAATAACTTCACTGAAGAATTAACCATTTCTTAAATCACTTAAAATTACACACTGTAAATGAAAATAATCATTTTAGTTTAATAGTTAAACTATAACAAGTAGAACTTACGAAAACCAGGCGAAAAACTGTTCAGTTGCTCAAAAGAAACCGTTAAAAATTGCATCGAAGAACATCTGTTATAATTCTCGTACTACAACAAGAAAACTACTGAAAAATTAATTTTGATTAATTTACAATATTTACAAATAAACACAATCACTGAAACAACATATATCGCCACTAATTCACTTTCAATTAAACAAAACTAACACGTGTTGCCCCATAACATTCCACACTGGTAGCCATGTTTGTTAGCATACCCGGTTCCCGGCTATCAGCTGATCGCCCCGGGCCAGAGCCTGATATTCACGTCAGCCTCGGTAGCACGTAGGAGCGGGCGAGCGCTAACGCAGCACTGTGTGGAAAGACAGAAGTGCAAACACTGCAGCGGTTTGCACGTGTAGTGCCATGACGATTTCTATCGTTGTATTTGTAACTAAAAGTAACCTAATTCTAGATGATTCAGAGTTCAATGTGAAATGTTAGTTAATGGTGAGTTATAATTTATTATACTTTTGTTAATAATAAACACATCAACTGATTGATGCACTGACGCAACTTCCCAAAAGAGGACTTCATTAGCATAAAAAATAAGTAAAGAAGTAAATACATAAGTAGATAGGCAGATAGTCGAATAGATACATAGGCGGACAGACAGAGATGGACGGATGGATGGATGGATGGACGGACGGACGGACGGACGGTTGGGTGGATAAATAAATAAATGAACAAATAAATAAATGCGTGGATGAATAAATGAATCAACATACAGACATCTAGAGTGATGGACAGATAGAAATGGATGGATGGATGGATGGATGGATGGACGGACGGATGGATGGATGGATGGACGGACGGACGGACGGACGGACGGACGGAAGGACGGAAGGACGGAAGGGCGGACGGACGGACGGACGGATGGACGGACGGACGGATGGACGGATGGACGGATGGACGGATGGACGGATGGACGGATGGACGGTTGGACGGATGGACGGATGGACGGATGGACGGATGGACGGATGGACGGATGGACGGATGGACGGATGGACGGATGGACGGATGGACGGATGGACGGATGGACGGATGGACGGATGGACGGATGGACGGATGGACGGATGGACGGATGGACGGATGGACGGATGGACGGATGGACGGATGGACGGATGGACGGATGGACGGATGGACGGATGGACGGATGGACGGATGGACGGATGGACGGATGGACGGATGGACGGATGGACGGATGGACGGATGGACGGATGGACGGATGGACGGATGGACGGATGGACGGATGGACGGATGGACGGATGGACGGATGGACGGATGGACGGATGGACGGATGGACGGATGGACGGATGGACGGATGGACGGAAGGACGGACGGATGGATGGATAAATTAAAAAATCTATAAACTAAGTTTCCCAACAAGGTTACCAAATCCTAGCTTCACTACTGATTTCTCCACTCACAAAAATGCCCACCTCAGTAGCGTGATGGTTAGCGTCTCTACCTCACGTTCAAGAAGTCGCAAGTTCAAATCTCGCTTAGGGTAAGTTATCCGGGTAAGGCTTTTTTCCATAGTTTTCCCTTATTCTGAGGAGACGAATGTCGGGTAACTTAAAGCTCTGTGAACCTCGGGCTCATTTGAGCATCATTTCACCCATTTCAATCACTCACCGTCCGATATGGCATTACGTTGGAGGACGTTAATTTTTTTAAAAAATAGAGAAATGAAAACTCACATAATTACAAGGTGCAATGACCCCCTGCTGTTCAATGGAGGGTTAATGCCCAACCTCCCCTTCTTTGGCCTTCCTCAGCGGAATGACGTCAGAGAGTGAATGACATGCCGATCCCTAATGTAGTCTGCTACCATCTATAGTGGACGCAGTTTATCGGCAGTTTCCAAGAGTTCAACATGGTCGACATTACACTAAACAGCAGACGAAAGTATCCTGCCAACATACACCAAAAAGGTATTTCTAATCTCAAATATCACAGGGCTAAAGTATTACGCTTTCAAACGATAATGATGCTTGAACATCGTTACCACACAACAAAGAACGCACCTTCAGCACATATTTGTTTTATTTTATTTATTTTAGGTTACATGAACCCCTTAGGTTATGAGCGACCATGTAAATACAAAAAAGATTACACTTTCTTATTACAAGATTCTCAATGACAATGGTGATTTAGGGGCATGTACAAATTTGATAGTATTAAAAACAGCAGTAGAGTCGTTCAGTGCTTCCTGTTGTTGTGAAGGAACCTTATATTTTTGCCTGTTGGGTTCTAAATGTTTGCATTCAAATATATGTATGTTTTGCTGTAAATGTTACTTTGCAATAGTCAAACAGTAGCTTGACTTTTGGTTATGAGGTGCTCGTGTGTTAATTTCGAATGGCCAATTCTTAATCGTGTATAAGGTCCTTTCTGTTCTTCAGGTGGATTTGGTTATTGTTTAAAATTCAGATCCTGATTTCCGAAAGCGTATTGGGGCAGTTTTTTAATCATTCAGTGTTCCACAAATTCTTGTTTAAGCTGCTGAGATGTATTTTAAGTTCCGTATGATACTGTTTTTTTTCCTGGTGATCCGTGAGTGTTTTTGCTTCCTTAGCTGCTTTGTTGGCTTGTTCATTACCAGGAATTCCAATGTGTGATGGTATCCACCTAATAAGTTGTTTGTTGCCATGAATTTCATTATAGAGTTGCTTAATTTCAATTATTGGTTCTTTATTCGTATGGTTTCAGAAGCTTTCAATAACATTTCGGGGGTCTGTAGAAATTAGGAATTTTAGTTATTTGGAACTTTTTATTATTTCTACAGCCTTTTTGACTGCGAAAGCCTCACAGAAGAAGATTGAGCAGATACCATCTAGCCTGTATTTGATTACGTTGTCATTGTATAAGATTGCACATCCTGAACCACTTGCCGAAAGAGACCTATCAGTGTAAAATTTATTGACGTCTTTGAATCTATCCAATGTTTAATTAAAGAGAACTTTGTATACGTATGCGTTAGTTTCTCCTTTTTGATTATCCATCTAGGCCGTATCTATTTGTGGACGAGCTACTCGTATTTGCCATGACGGTTCATTTGGAGTAGTACGTGGAATTGTTTTCGGGAGATGTACATTGATTTCTTTCAAGTAATTACTTAGATGATGGTAAAAAGGTTTGGCATGCGTTTTTCTTCTCATATAACTATCAAAAAGTCAATTGGACAATGCGTTAGGATTTTCTGGTGTATCTGAAAGTTTTGCAGCATAATTACACTTAAGCTTTCGTCTTCTAACACGAAGGTTCTTGGCTGCTTTCCGCCAGGGTACCAAAAGCTGGATTGGTTCTATAAGCTACAATAGTAATCCGCAAACTTGCTATATAAACAGGATTTAACGAGTTAAGAAGATTATGCTTGGCTGAATCGTAAATCATAGCTCCATAGTCTAACTTCGATTGAATTAAAGCATTATGGGTGGATATAATTACAGTCCCCCAGTTATTACTAGACAGAGGCTTTATTACATAGAGTTTCCGTTGGCATTCCGTCCTTACTTCATTGATATGTGGTTTCCATGTTAGTCAATTATCAAATTTCATTCCCAATATTTTTTAATGTAGATGTTTTTCTAACAGTTCAGATCCTAGAGATAGTGATATCGAATCCTTCATTGTTCTTGACTTGCAGAGTACGATATACTTAGATTTAAATGCAGAAATTTTAAAACCAGATCTGTGAGTCTATGACTGGATATTTGTAATTTGAATTTGTAGTATTTGTTCTGTGGTGCCTGCTTCTTTTACTTTGTACAATATTGTGATGTCATCGGTGAATAGGTGTATTTTAGCTGACTTAAGAACTATTTCATTCACTTCATTTATGGCAGCAAGAAGGAGAGTAAAGCTTAGGGCTGACCCTTGTGGTAGTCCATTCTATAGTTCAAATAAATCCGATAAGTGATTATTGAATTTTACCTGAATTGATCTATTAGATTATTTGCAATGAATCGTAAAATCTGTCCGTTAACTCCAATGTGAAATAGCATTTTTAAGACACTCTCCTTCTATACCATATCACAAGCATTTTGTAAATCAAGGCTTATTGCGACCAGATGTGTGTCTGTTATGAATGCATCAAAACTTCACTTTCCATATTGATTAGGTGGTGATTTGACGATCTTAGCTGGCGAAACTCACTTTGATATGGTCAAATGTAATGCATGAAATCTAAGTGCCACAATATTGGTTTATTTATTACTTTTTCAACAAGTGTTCACAATGTGCAGGCAAGAGAGATAGATCGGTAATTCTTTGGATTCATCTTGTCTTTGTTTGGCTTATAAATAGGGATAAATAGGAGTGGCTACTTTCAATATTTTTGGAAATTCACCAGATACTAAGACTTCGTTAAACAGTTTCGTAATATATGTAATGGCAATGGTTGGGAGTTTCTTCAGAAATAATTGCACATACCATCAGGACTAGGGCTAGAGATCTTGGGATTTGAGTGAGCCTGGATGACTCGGTTTCTCTTGGACAGGTTAATGATGGGTTAGATTCTACATTGGATTGCAAAATGTGTTCAATGGTTATATTTGTAGAATTTTTGTGTCCTATAAATTCAGTAAGGTAATTTTCATTACTGGAATTTTTAGAAAATGTTGATGCTAGGGTATTAGCACTAGCTTTTGTATCTGTAATGATGTTATTTTTAATATAAAGCAAGGAATGGGATACATTTGGTTTTCCATGTCCATTAATTATTCAAATTTTATTCCAAGTTTCTGATGTTGAGGTTCCGGAAGATAGCGTTGAAATTTATTTCATCCAAGACGCAGATCGGCTGTGCTTGAACGTTCCGCGCATTTTTGCTCTACATCTTTTACATTCTTGCTTATTCTGATCAGTACGGTGTCGTTTCCAGTGTAAGAATGCTTGTTTATAAGCCTTGTGTGCTAAACGATTTTCATCGTCCCACCAAGGAACTTGTTTTTCTTTTTTTCCTTGGTTATCCTGTATTTTTAGAAGTGAGTTGTTTTGCTGCATCAAGTATAATTGTAGTAAAATCCCTGATGTAGCCTGCAACCATCTATAGTGGACGCAGTTTACCGGCAGGTTCCAAGAGTTCAACATGTCCAACATTACACTCAACAGAAGACGAAAGTATTCCAAGAAGTAGTTCTGCCAACATACATAATAAAGGCATTTCTAACATCAAATATCACAGGGTTAAAGTATCGCGCTTTCAAATGATACTAATGCTTGAACACCGTTACCACACAACAAAGAACGTACTCACCTTCGCCAAATCTTGTTCTGCAATAACACTTTTACATAAAATCACTTCTGAGCGCTAAATATCATAATATATATATTTAATGTGCTACTTGTAGCGAACACAAAAATAAAAACAGTAACTATAACTGCATATATTACTCTAAAACGGTTCAAGAATCACCCAACCTGAGCAGAACGTCCACAGATTAATTATTTAATTAATTGTTACGGCGACTAAACAGAATCTTGTTTTAAAATCTATCGGTTGGCCTCTCTACAAGGGCTTCTGTGGCAATATAACAGACGCAATAACACTACCCATGGCCGTGAGTTTACCATGGTTATATGTTACGAACAGTTGGTGGCACTAATGCAACCGAACGGATAGAACATCACCAAATATAACCAGAGTGCAATATAATGGGGGGAAAGGTCAAGGTTGTTTTTAGAGTATCTCAATAAGATGCAGCTACTTAAAAGAGCAATCTTCTGAGTAGCTAATATAAAAAGTGTCAGTTTACTGATTCCTCACTTCGAAAATGTTCTCTTTGTATGAGTATTTAGTACGTCCTGCTAGCAAAGTTGATTACAAAGTAAATAAAGAAACATATTCTTACATGAGAGTTATTAAACTAGTTTGGTATTGGTGTCACATGCATCGTAACGTTATAAGCAGATGTTTTTGTTTGATGTGACTTGGTAGTTAAATATATAAGTTGCTTGGAGTAAAATATCCGTGGCATTTATCTTGTGTTACATGGATAGCTTTTAAACACAAATAATTTAGTGTATATCTCAGCGCTTTTCATAAAATTATTGCACAATATTTATGGTGATTCCTCTCATTACTTGCCAGTAAATCTACTGACATGGGTCTGTCGCTTTTAAGAAATTTAAAAACCATCGGTCTGGGCCGGATTTCAACCTACAGTATTGAAATCAGTAGACCAGTGTCATCCAGATACACTGCCTGAATGGTGATGGGGCAGGTAGAAGCGTCAGAACGGCTTTGTTGACTTTATATTTTCTTATCAGTTTTTTAAAACATTTGACTAACTTTTAACATTGCTCATATTTATTACAATTGGTTATGTTTTTCTCAAAAGCAATGTAAATTCAATTTATGAAAAGTTTTATCCTCCTGTTTAGGTTATAACTGCAAATTTTAGTACGAGCTAACTTTTGTACAACTGTTGATTCATTTGATTCCCTTTCGTGAACGCTGGAAGCCACAATTCATTGGCATTTTTCGTTTCACATTTTAAAACCATTATAAAATAATGCTGTGAAAATGAAGATAAAACCATTCTCATGGCAAGTTGGGCCTTTGTTCTTAAACAATGTTCTAAGAAATTTTCGGAGGGATGTATGGATTACCCATGCCGAAGCAAGGAATTCAATCCAAAACATAATTAAAAATCTGATACTAATAAACGGTTATTTAATCTGCGTGAATATGTACTAAAATTATTGCAGATAGCTTTGCAAGAGTTGATAATTATTTGTGTGTCCTGGGAAGTTATGAAGCCCATGCTGCTTTCTCAACTTTGGCAGTTCCCAAGCTTCAACCTTTCAGTTGCTGCACAGCTATTAGATTATCACGGCTCAGTGCCTATAGGGGGTGCGGCCTATAGTGGTTTGTCCCTAGTGCTATAAACTTGTCCTCCAGTAGACATATCTGTGCGTCCATAGCTCCACAGGTGGCGCAAATTAACTTTCAATCCCGTGAGAGAAGGGTATAGCAGGAATGTGGAAAAGAAAAGAGGGAGCCAGAACTCTGTTGCGTGAACGGGTGGAAGGCAAAATGATCTGGTTCATCCTCATATTAGCTCCCTTCCACCTGTGGCCAATTTATTTCCACCGGAACTATGCCATCAATTTATAAGTAAAACCATACGTTCGTATTGGGTTTTTCAGAGGTTCAAACTGTAAACGGTAGAATTTTAAATGTTATATTATACTCCACATGATTAGACATTGCCAGTTAACGCTGTTTTACCTAACTAGAAGCGTGCTCGCCTACCACCTAGGCGGCCCGGGTTCGATCCCAGGGACCCGCATGTGGTATTCGTGGTGGACGAAGCGGCGTCAGGGCTGGTTTTCTCCGGGTACTCCGGTTTCCCCCGCCATCTCATTCCACCGGTGCTCCATCTTCATGTATCATCAGTGTCACCGCCTGCGGTGCCGTAGTAGTAAAAGCGGGCGTTAAACACCACAACAACAACCTAACTAGAAACATTTGGATTTCACAACCGGAACTCTGAAATAGAAAATAGGTATAAAGGAACTGGATTTAAAGCTCACGCAGTCGGTCGAAAATCGGGTGGGATTCATTACATTTGCAATGCAACATTGAATACCCTGATACATCCACATATTACAAATTGTTGCTCTAAAGCACAATTCTATCGGTGCATAGCAATGAATAAAGCACCTTCCGCTACTATGCTCATTGTGGATTTTCTATGCCTATGACGCCTGTGACATGACAATAGAATTATTACGTCTATGGTTATAGTGCATCCTGAATGGAGGACTCCGGTTCGTCTTTTCTATCCACCTTCGCATTCCAATGAGGTTACTACTCAAAACCTCCAGATTTTTGTCAGCGGAGAAAATGATAATGTGTTGAGCTCAAACAGTTTACGAAAAATCTATTACAAAATAAGAGAACAGCGTATCAAATCAAGAAGCCGTCGCTTCGGGAGTCACTAAATTGCTCCTTGCATGATAAGCGGATATCTCTGATAACACTGGCTCTAAACGGACCAACACATGCATATCCTCAAAACTAGCAACCCTCCGAAGGGGTGTCGCCTTGTCGTGGCGGAGGGTATCAGTACCCGATCCAGACGGCCTACTAAGTGTCATTTTGACTACTTGTAGGCAAGAGGTGAGGGGGGGGGGGGCAAAGAACATTCCAAATGGGTAGATGAGGCTCGTTAGTCTTGGTCGACGACTCATCTAGGAGCAGAGGACTCCGAAATCAAACTCCCCCAGGGGCTCCTACTACGGTAGAGACGGGCTTGTCGTATCCGGGGTCCCGAGCCATACTCTCGATTGGGTTCCTCCAAGACGTGAGGGGGCACATGCCAAACGCCCAATCAACTTTGGTCCACTTTTGTGTTTGACCTCCCACCTGTTACCTCCCTGTACACAGTCTGATGGATAACCTACGCGCGGGTTGTAGGAGGATGGGGTGACGCAAGGGGTCACCTCTGTCTGTACATTGGGAGGTGAGACCCTAGGGTGAGCAAGGTCCAGGCCAGGACTCTCACCTAAGTTGGGGACGCGCCCAGGATGTGAGCATGCCATCGGAGACATTTGCAATGGTGGAGGATTAATGCGCCATGAGTACAAAAACTCGAAATAAAACCAAAACCTATAAGTCAAGTGTAAAGGAAGTAGTCGAGTCTTGTGGTCCTCGCTACTTATTAATTTCGAGAACTGAGGAAGGGAAAAAGTTTCTTTCGGTGAGCCCATTTTTTTATCCAGAAGGGCCTGGATAAGATAGCTGGTCCAGTAAAGCCATGCACTAGATCGTGTGATGGCACGGTTCTAGTTGAAGCGCATTCAGCAGAACAGGCAGCTAAAATACAAAAAGCAAACCTGTTAGTCAGCTATCCAATACGTGTTGACCTTCACAAAGCATTAAACTCCTCACACGGTGTGGTAAATACCCGCGCATTAGACGGACTTAGTGTTGAAGAGATCAAGAAGAACTTACAAGATCAAGGTGTTACCTGTGTGTATCGGGTTCATCGTAAAGAAGGCGGTGAATTGAAGCCTACTCGTACCCTGTTCTTGACCTTTGATCGGGTAGATCTCCCTCAAAGGATTCAGGCAGGATATGGAGCCATAGAAGTAAGGCCATACATCCCGAACCCAACCAGGTGCTTCAAGTGTAACCATTTTGGACACACAAGTGAACTGTGTAACACAACAGCTTCCTGCGTCAACTGTGGAGGCGTCTTTCACGACGCTCCATGTTCATTGCCTCCCAGTTGTGTGAACTGCAGCGGCGAACATCCAGCCAATTCGCGAGAATGCCCCCGGTTTATAGAGGAAAGGGCGATCCAGGAAATCCGAGTCAAAGAGAAGGTGTCCTTCTCGGAAGCTCGGAAACTCCTGCGTATCCAACAGCTCCCCCTTCCAAAGTCCGGTACTTATAGCTCTGTTGCAGCTAGCCCGGCAGAGAAGCGGGAAATCGCTTCACCAACCACTGATCAAACCGGGGCCACAATTTCAAAAAATTTTAGGGTAGTAACAACAGTTCCAAAGCCTTCAACATCTACAAGTAAATCTACGTCTCCTACCAAGTGCGTAAAGGAAATTAACACATCTACAAGGTCACCGTCTAAATTACCAGTCTACAACAATGGAAACAATGAGCCCGTTATTTGTGTTGATTCATCGAAAGAGCTCAAGAAACAACATGTGAAATCTGACTTCCTCAAAGAAGAAACCGTGTCTGTTCCCATTAAACCAAAGGGAAAGAAGAGCCAGCGTTCATCTCCTCGAAGATCCTCTTCTGAGGATTCCTCTGGGATGGACACAGACCGACAGCTTTCATCTTCGCCGGTATCCACGAGCAATCGTTTCGAGGCTCTCGAACCGAAGTTTGCTATGGGGAGACGCACCTTCTCGGTAGAGCAGATGCAAGAAGATCCTGCCTATACTGGAAGAAACCCAGTGAAAAAGAGCCAGGATACATGTGAAAAGAGTGTGAGCGCAAAAGATCACAAAAGGGCTAAATTGAATTGACCACCGCCTACTACAAGGTAATGTACAGTTAGTTACCTTGTAATATTTATCCCACACGGATACTAATATGGCTATCTTACATTGGAACATACGTGGCATTCGAACTCAAAGGCCAGAACTTGAGCTTTTGCTCAAAGAAAACGAACCTCTGGTCGCACGTTTGCAAGAGACCAAGCTGCGTCCTCACGACGCTTTCCATCTAAGGCGATACACTCCAGTACGGTGTGATGTTACACCAGAAGAGGGTGTTCCGGCACATGGGGTCGCTTTGATACTAGTGAGAGATGGCATATATATGCACCTGTACCAATACAATCTGATATCCAATCAGTTGCAATAAGGATCCTACTGCTAGACATCCATTTCACTATTTGTAATCTATATTTGCCTCCGTCCCATGACTTCTCGCACATTGATTTAGACGATCTAGTTTCCCAGTTGCCAACACCGTTTCTGTTGGTGGGAGACTTCAATGCGCACCACCCACTGTGGGGTTCAAGTCGCGTTTGTGCGAGAGGTACGCTCATTGCCGATTTCTTGGACAGTTACAACCTAGCTCTCCTCAACACTGGAGAGCTTACATTCATCTCTGACTCTTACAATAGTTTCTCGCACCTTGATCTTGCAGTTTGTTCACCTCAGTTGGCAGTCTCCTTACAATGGAATGTCATCTCTGGTTTACACTCTATTGACCACTCCCCCTGTCTTATTAGTCTCTTGACGCAAGATACATGTTTCACACGTATGCGCAGATGGCGCTTGGACCATGCCAACTGGAATCTGTACACCCAGTTGGCTGTCTTTACCTACAACGAGCACGACCGGTGAATGATTTGGCGCAGCATCTCACGGAGACGTATCTTTCTGCTGCTGAACAATCAATTCCGCGGTCGACTTCACACCCCCGTCGATTTTCCGTCGGAAAAATGTCGGAATGCCATTCGTGCTCGAAGGCGTGCCCTTAGGATTTTCCAACGTCACCCTACTTTGGAAAACCTAATCGAATACAAGAAAATGTGCGCCAGGACCAGACAGATCATTAAGGATAGCAAAATGTCATCATGGAGCAAATTGGTAGCTTCATTTAACCGACACACACCTTCCTTGGTTATGTGGGATAGATTATGGCGTGTTGCTGGTCGGTCGACCCACATACCAATAGCGGGTCTGAGAACAGCCACAGGAGTTGTTGTTGATTCATTCGATGTGGCGAATACGCTTGGCAGTGCTTTCGCTCAAGTATCTAGCTCGAAAAACTACTCCCCTGAGTTCCATACAATTAAAACTCAGGTGGAATCTCAAGGCTTCTCGTTTCGTTATACAAACGTAGAAGATTACAATCGCCTTTTCACCATACGGAGCTGGACCATTCTCTTCATTCTTCGCGATTATCAGCACCAGGACCGGACGGTATTCATGTACAAATGTTACAACAGCTCTCTACTGAAGGTAAGGCATTCCTACTCGAGGTCTATAATCGTATTTGGGTTGACAGTATACTCCCAGAAAATTGGCGGGAGGCCACCGTTATCCCCATCTTGAACGCTGGAAAGGACCGTCATCTTCCCTCCAGCTATCGTCCTATTTCCCTCACCAGTTGCGTTTGCAAGGTGATGGAACGCATGATCAGTGAAGGATTGGTACGGTGGTTAGAAAGGCGTAACCTACTGACAGTGTGGTTTTCGACGACGCCGTTCAACTGTTGACCATCTTGTGTCAATATCGCCACAGATAATGGACGGCTTTATGAAGAACTGTCAAAGCGTTGGCATATTTTTCGATCTTGAGAAGCCTTATGATACGTGCTAGCGAGGAATCTTACGTTCCCTGTATGAATGGAACATATGTGGACGCCTACCACTTTTCATTCAGGAGTTTATGAACAACCGCTTTTTCCGAGTAAGAGTCGGCTCGGTTTTTTCTAATTCTTTTGTTCAAGAGGAGGGAGTACCTCAGGGTTCGGTGCTATGTGTCACGTTCTTTGCTGTAGCAATTAACTCCATCTCGAAATGTGTTCCACCTGGAGTTTCGTCATGCCTATTCGTAGACGACTTCGCTGTCTATTGCATTTCTCAGTGCACGGCATTCTTACAACGGCGCCTGCAACAATGTTTGGACAACCTTAGAGAATGGAGCGTCAAAAACGGCTTCCGCTTCTCAACTGAGAAGTCAATCAGCGTTAATTTCTGGCGTCGTAGGAGATGATTACCACCTTCGCTCCGTTTCGGTCCAGATTTACTTCCCTTCGCAGAAGAGACGCGCTTCCCGGGTTTGATCCTGGACAGGAAACGTAGTTGGTCGTCGCATATTGCACAGCTAAGAGCACGATGTGACCGTTCCCTAAATATCATGCGAGTACTGAATGGCAAATCGTGGGGAGCGGATCGGACAATTTTGTTGCGAATCTATGGCGCACTGATCCGATCCAAGCTAGACTATGGGTGTATTGTTTACTGGTCAGCACGACCATCTGTGCTGAAAAGATTAGACGTGGTCCATAATAGGGGCATTCGCATTGCAACAGGAGCTTTTCGAACAAGCCCAGTGGTGAGCCTTTACGCCGAGTCCGCAGAACCTCCTCTGCAATATCGGCGTGAGATTCTCTTGGCAAATTATGGTTGTCCGCTTAGATATATGCCTAAGCACCCAACGATTTCTTGTTTTTTCACCACCACGCTAAGAGAACGATATAGGAATAGCACCCTTAGTCCTAAGCCTGCGGGGTTCCCTTTCCTAGACCTTCTAGTGAAGCTTGGAGTGGAACTGCCTGGGATGTTCGCTAAGGGCGAGAGGCTTCTTCCCCTTTGACTATCTGGCACGCCCCATGTAGATCTTGGGATGACCGTACACCAGAACTCCACGATGCCTATTTCAAGTATCCGCACGTGTTTTTTTTTTTTAGATTTTTTGTCAGGCTACACTGACCGTCGATATATTTACACCGATGGGTCAAAGAGCACCAACGGTGTTGGATGTGCTTATGTTTATGGAACCGAACCACATACATTCTGTTTTCCAAATAGCACTTCCATTTTTACTGTAGAGCTTTATGCAATTTATCGAGCCGTTTTGTAAGTTCACCGTCGTAAATTAGGTGACTGCCTGATTTTGAGTGATTCCCTTAGTGCACTGCAGGGTCTTCGTCAGTTATACAACCCACACCCTATTGTACAACGTATCCAGGATGCCCTCCATGTTTTACACGCTTCTGGCGTTGACGTGGTGTGTGCATGGATTCCTGGTCACTTAGGTTTGCCGGGGAATGAAATGACAGATTTAGCAGCAAACACGGCAACTACAGAACTCAGTATTACCATCTCACGTGTTACTTCGGAAGACTTTAGGCTTGAAGCGCGGAGGGCGGTGCTGTCGTCCTGGCACGAAGAGTGGTCAGCTCTCCGCGGTAGTAAGCTTAGAGAAGTGAAAGAACTTCCGATAAACTGGGTAACCTGTCTGCATATCTCGCCATGGGGAGGTTAGGTTGGCTCGATTAAGAATAGGGCACTACAATTTTTCGCATGGTTACCCATTTAAAAGGGACCCTGCGTCTCTATGTCCGCTGTGTGACAACCTTTTGTCGGTTCGCCACGTGCTGCTGGAGGGTTGCTCTCTAGCGCACCTTCGGGATTCTCTGCAGCTGCCTGCCAGACTTGCAGAAGTGTAGCGGACGACAAAACAGCTGTTGACAGAGTTTTTAGGTTTTTAGCGGATTGTAATATCAATTTGAGGATTTAAAATTTTAGATATTTGTTTATGCCTTTTGACCTATTTATTACATGATTTGAGCATATGAGGCTTTGTATATTTACATATTTTTATACTCTTTTGACATATGTATAGCTTAGTTTCAATTTTGACTTTTGCCACTGTTTTGTATATTTATGTATTTTCCTTCTTTAGTGGTAATTTTATTTTTTATTGAAGTTTATATCTGGCTATTGCCATGAACTGCTTTTTAAGGGCACTGATGACCATGAAGTAGAGTACACTTAAACCTCTCTCTCTCTCCCTCCCTCCCTCCCTCCTCCTTATTTCCTCAGAATGTGTACTCCACTTTTCAACAAACTCTTTTTCTTTTTATCTTTGTACTGGTGAAGAAATGTGTAACACGGCAATATCTGCTACGTTTATCTTGACTAATATGAAGTACATACATAGAACAATAAGCTTTTTTAAGAATACTCTGTGCAAGAGTGAGCAGAGAAAGCCATGTGTGTCCATATCAGATTTGTATTTGAATTGTGTTTGCTACCAGAAATGTTAGCAAACATTTGTGTATTGTCGTTCCTTATGTACACAATGAATTTAAATTTATTTTTGCTTTTTCATTATAGTACGTCTCTATATGTAGTACCTCGCTTTTGACAGAAATACGTACGAGGCAATTGTACATAAGCTATATTTACTCTGACAAATGATAAAAACCAGTCCGGTTACTTTTCTATCACTTCATTATCTTCTACATTTTTATCACAAATACAACTTTCTTCTCGTCGCTAAAACGGTCTACATCAAGCCTGACGATCTGCATTCACCAGGTGTGAAGACATTCCCTTATTGCCCCTTCTTTGGTGACCACGAAGGCACAAATCCAGGGAAAACCAAAGAGAAAACCTGTCCGTTCTAATTCGTGTGTATGTAAGCTACTGCAACTCAGAAGGGGAGTGACTCTTCTGTTCACACCTCCGGAGTAAAGTTCGTCAGGCCTCGTCTACAGTACTTCGGGCTATCACAACTCACAATTTTTAGTTTTCATAATCTCGTGCAGTTCTTTTAGTGTTTTTCTTCATATTCTCTGTTTCTCATGCACAGAGATGTTTGTTATTACTCGCGACGCTTGTTGAAGCTTCTTACGACGTACCAACACACGACACACACGCACAGCTGCATTGTGCTCACTGACACACTGGCCGACTCAAGTCTGTAACTCTAACTCTAAAAGCTCACTGCTCTACTGTACTCTAGACTCCTTATTTACTCGGGATGACGTCATAGGGACCTTTCTCGAGTACCATATACGCACACCGGATATAACAAAGTTAGAAGTCCTGCAAAAGTTTTCGAAACCCTTTTGTTCCTGCAGCTTCGATTGTTGGCAGTCACGTACACATAGCAGTCGCTCGAGGCAACCTGACCTTGAACTTCTTTACCCGCTCCCTGCTCGGCATGTGGTGTGAAATAGCTTGGCCCCACCCGTCCTTTGTTGTTTACCAAGTCCAACGTCACATTACAGTGGAACAAAATATAATAGTGTACAGTAAAATTAAAGGCAGGTAAAACAAACTTACACTGCGTGCCTGCTACGCGCCTACCAAGTCTATTCTATATTGTATAACAGAGTAAAATACAATCTTTAATCTCAAAAGTAACCAAAGTGCAAGGGTGTATTGAAAGAGTAACGTTTGTTTCAAAGCGAGTTTCATTTGGGGTCTCCTTGTGCTTCATTTAATGAGTGCCCTTAGGGAACATCCTCTTTAGTCGTGAAAGCAAGCGTGTGGAAGACGAGGCGAGGATGAAAGAAAACTCTAGTCCTGTAGCGTAAATGTCGCTGGTTGCCCTTCTTAAATGGAGAAGCAATTTGCTTTCTGAGTGAAGGCGTAATAAACTATTAAGGGCGTGCAAGATTAAAAACAAAGAACACCACAACGTTACTAGCATGAAGTTATTGGATTTCCTCTTGCGTCATTGTCGCTAAACCTTTCAGTAGGCGGAAACCTTTGTTCATTGTCTATACAGCAAATAAGTACTGAGGAATTTCTAACTAAAATCCTACCAAATAAATTGTGTTTTATGTGCATCGTGAAGTGCTAACGCGTTTTATTCCACGGTTGGGTGTGTTACCTTCATATTGATTTAAACCTTATTTTACTGTCTCTACTGGCAAGTAGGGGAAGTATTGTATTCCACCCAAAAATTCGATGTCGAGATTTCACCGGAAATATATGTTTTGAGACCCCCTGAATCCAAAACAAGCATTTTTAAAAATAGGTCCGTGTGTGCCTATGTGTCTGTCAGTCTGTGGACAGCATAACTCAAACAAAAACTCGGTTAAAAACCAAAGGTGGTATTTAAGTTAAATGTCTTTCAAGGATGCGACACGAAGATTTTGAAGCAAATAGCCCCACCCTAAACTACCCTTTACATGGAAGATTTTTCGAAAATTTTGATTTTCTTGAAAATGCCTCTAACGATTTTGATTAAAATGCCATATGTTTGAGATATTTTTATGAAAAATGAAATGTATATCTTGAATTTTCTGGCTATAGCCCCTGTAGTCGTATTTACTCTGGAGGACTTTTGCATAAGTGGTAAACCGTTAGAGATAGACCAAATTATACTATACAAAAATGTAGATCTTGCTAAAATACAAAATTTATGTCTCAATAAATTTTCTTGTAGGTTAAACCATTTCGGAGATATTCCTTATTATGTGCAAAGAGAACGGAATCTCAAAGCTTTAAAACATTTGACTATCGCACAAAGCCTATTGTATTCTAATATTCCTCTTGCACCTACAAGGAAATAAGCAATAAGATAATTTGTACAAATGTTTATTTTAACTAACACGAAGAAGATATAGGAATAAGAGTTTGTAAGAATGGTTGGTACAAGAGTAGAGAAAGTCATGTGAGCGGAACACATCAGATTTTTACTACTTTAATTATGTTCTATTATACAGGATGGTGCGCGGGAATGGACACATTATGACTCTAATGTAATGTGAACTGAGCTCTTTATACATATAGATAGGGGCATCTGGAAATTAAATCTTCGCCTCTAATTAATCAGATGTATTAGTATTTCTTATTTTGTAATAGTAATCGTTTCTTGACGATAACGTCCTGTAAATGACCTCTGCGTACAGATTCCTGCAGTCGTGGAGGCAAGTTTGACGTAACTCTCTGCAACATATTGATGCTGATTGACACAATATTCAGCAAACAATCTGCCTAAGGTGCGTCGAAATGAAATAATAAAGCAGCATATCGCCGTGCAGAACGCTGTGGGTTTTACTCAATGGCAACATTGACTGTTTCGATGGCCTCTGACGTTTGAACAGTTCTTGGTCCTGGATGATTTTATTCGAGGCAAAACCTGTTGATTCCAATTTTTCAATCCATGTGTTCGCAGCATGTATTGAAGGAACTGGATCATAACGCCGAAGTTGAAAACGACAGCGTGCAGCTTTAAAAGAATAATTGTTTTACAATAAGACTTTACTGCAAAAGTACGTGCTGCATGGCAACTGAAATGAGATAGTCATACCAACTTTAAATATTATTTAGTGTTAGTCAATTTAAAATTACCCGTTCCCGTGCGCCACCCTGAGTTACCAATGCCAGCCACTGTTAGGTAAATAACTGTCATGTGCTAAAGCTGATTACCTGGATGTGCAGTGACAACAATAATGCCCATAGAAATCTTGCGGTCAATCGGATTTTATTATTATATCAATCTCGTGCATTGCCTTTGTCTCCATGCGTTTTGAAATACTCTTTTAGTCACAGGTGGATAAAGGATATACCTTCTCTTCCTTAAGGATAATTGAGAATTAATCCTAATCAATGTAAATATAACACACTGTATGTGTTGTAAAGAATACGTTAACATTTGTACGGGAATGTTAAATGTCTCTTAACATGTTTCATAACATAACAGTGACTGAACTTGAGTTATTTCTCTACGCATCATTTCTACAATTTGTTACGACATAACCTATTCGTTACAACCTATTTGTTCTTTGTCCATCATCTAGTTCAGACATTGCTCCAGATACTTGGAATTAAAATCGATTCTCTAGTTGACAGAAAGTATAAAGGCGAGCATATTTCCCACGATGTTCGCTCATGCGCCGTTTCCTACGGTTACGACAAACGAAAAGTCGTTCAGTAATTTCTTTTATAAAAGAGCAATTTTGTTATAAATACCTCTCTCCCTTTTGTGAATATGGAAAATTCTTCTGAATAGTTCCTAACTTATGTTAAAGACGATTAGATTTTAGCCATCTCTTATGCTACACATTAAATATTTTTCCATATTAGGCATGTGGTCTAAATATCGATTATTCTCGCACGTTATTATTTTTATAAAGAACTATTCAATAAAATAGACTAAGCATCATAGTAATAATAGGTTTGTTACATTTGTAACAAGTTTCATAAGAAAGATAAATATTTTACTTTTTTTAACAACGATGTCAATCACAAGGTATCACAAGGTCACTAGTATTCCGGAATTTTGTCCCACAGGAGTTCCTTTACATGCTAGTAAGTATACTAGGGCTAGCATACTTAAAACTATCAGTCTGGGCCGGTTTGAACCCGCAGCTGTAGTTCAGTTAACCAGCGCCTAAGGAACTGAGCCACGCAGACGACATTTTATATGAAGAATATTATGACAAAATGAAAAAGTTCGTCATTTTTCTTTGTTCTATTTTCTTTTAACCGAATGCACAGCAACACAATTCTCTTCTACCGGCGTTAACATAGCTTTTAGTCTTTCGTGATATTACAACTAACAATTGTTTTCTTCTCGTAACCTTGACTTACTCCGCTCACTGTCTTTCTTCACCTTCTCTGTGTCTCAAACACTAACTGACAACACAGCCATTCCACACTCAAAACTGCTTCGGTATCTTCCTTCATGACGTGACGACACACGCAGCTGACACACACAGACACTCAAACTGAGAACTGACTGACTCCCGTCTGTAACTCACTCCTTTCGATACCTGGCCTGCTTATATAGCGAGGATGACGTAACACGGACGTTGCTCGAACAGCTACACCAGCAGCCAGACAATCCACCATTAATATGGAAAACCCCTTTTGATTCTGCCACTCTGATTGTTGTCACGTGTCCACAACAATCGCAAGAGGTAGCCTGATCTTGAGCATCTTTGATACACGCACCGTCAATGGGGTGGGGTAACCCGGCCCACATCATCGTTTGTTGTGTGACGTGGCTGGAGTCAAAATATATAAAACGACACGTAAAATATTTGTGTTATTTGTGTTTGGCAAAATATAGGTTTCGTTAATTTTATTCTTCTATATCTCTCTGCCTAAGGGCCAGTTGTAGGAACTCGCACTAAGCCCCTGTTAGGCATTATTCTCTGCTAAGGAGCTAAATTGTGTGTAGACACCGGAATAGAGCCTATCTAGAGAATAATAATAAAATAACTTATTGCAAGATTTCATATGGGGTTTAGCCATTATACCAAGAATAGAGCATAAAAACAAAATTGCTGCTTGGGTACTGGATGTTATTTTGTGCAGTATAAACGATAAGCTGCTTCATAAAATGTTTTTGAGAACCATAGAGCTTATCACTATACCTTTAGAGATGACACGATAAATGAATCTAACTAGATTAAGGATGAGAAAGGATATCGCGCTGAGATAATTTTACGGTTATTTAGAAAATATGAGAGGCAGGTAGATCAAATAAAGTTATTTAAATAGAGAACATATCCATAATATCAGAGAAAATGCATCAAGTTTCATGAAAACAGTAGACACAAAATATAGTGTTTTAATTCACTGCTAGGACGCGTAATGATATAAATAATGGGGTTAAGTTGTTACTGACGAAATACCAAGAACTTGTTACTTCATAAAGTACGAAAATGCAATTCAAAATGTAAAATAGCCTCAACTTTGAATATTGGTGGCATTCTGTACAGTATTCTGTATTTGGAGGCTACATGTCAGGTTAACAGGGGTGAGGCTAATGACACCACAAATTTCGCGATGCAGGGAAGAAATGTTGGTGATAACCAGATTGGTAGAGGCTTTAGATTTCCCGTATGTAATCTAAGTTTAAGTTTAAATTGTTTGAAAACAAATCCGTAAATTTTGCATGTTTACAATGCGGATTTACTTTAAACGAACGCGGTGGTAAACTCAGGTTTACCACTAGCATTTGTCTGTGTGTGACACAATGAAGCTCGATGAATTGGAAACAATTCTTGGTCAAACAGAACCTAGTCAATAAAAGGTAAAGCTGTCGATACCATTGCTTCATTGGAGCATTTATAGCTTTGGTATTACACATTGCCATTAGCAAAGTGCGAACTGCAATGGCAATGATTTCCTAATGCAGCATTCTAATATTTCTGTTGGTTAATAATAGATGGTTAGCAAATAGTTAAGGTACCCTATCTCACTGTGGCGGTTCAATTAAGTTGACACTGATGTCGACAACAATAAAAACGTAAATTGCAACACTGGAGTTAAAGAAGTACTATAAGGAATACAATGAGAGAGTCCAAGTTAAATGCGCTAGTTGTTTTGAATATACAATAACATGAAAGATACCGTAAACTGATATAATATCAGCATGATTTACTTCATTTCAGTAAAGGTAAGGTTATAAAATACCATAGTATCGCAAGAAGTTTCAGTGTCCGTACTTGTACGAGTATTTTGCATAACGTGGCTATAAAGTCATAATTTTGCACACTTATGGTCATTCCTAGTTGTTTCATAGTACCGTTTATGGTCATTCCTAGTTGTTTCATAGTACCGTAAACAATTTAAATAAGAAATAACTACAGTTGGGAGCAGTTGGTTGTGAATGCAATGCAAATTGCTACTCAAGCTTCAGCAAAACAAAGTAATTACGTCTCAAGCTAGCCACGAGTGCCTCACAATGTAGCCAACTTTAATTTTAAACGTGCAAACAGTGGGAAAGCTATGCAATGAATAAAACTGCACCGTGTAACTCGTCACACATGTATACCCTTGATACGGTATTCCAAGAATAACTATTCCAAGATTTATTCCGAGTTTGTACACCAGACCCTAAATACATCGTCTCATGGCAATCTGAAGAAACCGACGGAGCTATAAAATGCAAAATAAGCATAGCATTCTTATTCTCACTCTCACTTTGTTTACTGCGTAGGGAAAATATTGTATCAAGTGCAAACATTCGATACGGAGATTTCAGCGTAAATGCATATTTTGAGACGTCCTAAATCACAAACAAAGCATTAAAAATATCTGCCTTAACCTGTATATGTAAACACCATAACTCAAAGTAAACACGGTTAAGTACCAAATTTTATATATAAGTAGCAGCTTTCAAGGATGCAACACGAAGATCTTCAAGAAAATTCCTCGCTCCAGACCTCCCTTTGCATCGAACATTTTTCGAAAATTCTGATTTTGTCACGAATGGCTATAATGGTCTTAATTAGATAAGATACTTTTATGCGAAATGAAACACATATCATGAATTTTCTGGAAATTTCCTCAGAAGTCTTCTTCATTCTGCACGACTTTTGCATAACTGGTAAATCCTAAAGGTACATAATCTTTTTGCATCAAAAATTGGATCTCGTTAAAGCACACAATTTGTCATACACTTTTTTGTGACGTGAACCATTTTGGAGACATTCCTTTGTTATGTGTTTGAATTTTCCAATTCTTATACTTTTGTCAAATGGAAGCTTTTTATTCAGTTTTATGCCCTGGACGTGCAAAGAGTAGAATTTCAAAGCCATCGCATTGTGATCAAATCTTTATGACTTAAGGTTATTGCATTCTCCTGTTCCCAATATACCTATCAAGAAATATGTAATAAGACTATTTTTACAAACATATAGCTCAATTAACGTCTTTACAATAGTGAGTAGGAAAACTAATGTGAGCGCACACATACAAATTTTAATCATAGTTTTAAATGTCAATAGTATGCCATTAGCATAAAATATTGTTTCAGTTACAAGAAATTTAGTCCCCTACTGACAAAATTTTGTATGCAAGGAACCTCAAAATATCATCGGTTTAGTTATCAATATTTCTACTTTCTTTTCATGTCAAACTCGTGAGCAATAATCGAATGCATTTTAGGTGGCGTTAGAATTCAAGATAGATATTTTCATTCAGATCTCCTGCAAGTAATTACAGCAGTTTTCTTGAAGGGTCTCAAGCTTGGAGGAGACTGCGGGAGACATAACAATAGTTATCTCCGTATTCGCTTCCGAGAGTAGCAGAAAAAAGTTGTACTCACTAAAACCAGTTGCAAACAAGCACAGAACACATCTACTAATTAAAAGTAAAGTCTGTTAATTTTTCTAAACGTACATAAGGTAATCAAATTTCAAACGTTACATCTACTAATTAAAAGTAAAGTCTGTTAATTTTTCTAAACGTACATAAGGTAATCAAATTTCAAACGTTCTCTTACTTGACACAACATTATCTGTACTACATGAGGTTGATGTTTCTTCGTTACTTTGGTTGTTCTACACTTTTAATGATCATATATATCACTTGTAATTAAGTTACATGTAATGTGATTTCTACAAATGTCGCAGAAGAAGCACTCCTTTTACTCGTTCTAGAAAAAAGAGAATGGTAAAGGCTCCTACCATTCAGCGGGATAAGGCAAACAAGCTGCTAATCCTACCATGATGATAATTATGATATTGATAACGACGAAGTTTATTCGATAAAACATTAGTGGATGCCATATGCTAAAACATTGTTCTTCATTAATTATTTGGTTTATATGGTAATCAATCTACAAATGGGGTACCACATTGAAGCGCACGTAGAACATGAAGAATAAAGAGTTAAGACCATGAACCTAGTATTCAAATAGTATTATAGATGCGTCCATTGGCCAACTTTTCTGCTAGCAGGCTGATAAAATTTTTTATAAACGTTACTTTTGACTACGGTCTAGTCCTTAATTAACTGCACCTATTTATACTGAAGCAATGCGATCTGTTTGAAGCTGTTCGTTGCTGCGCCTGTTGGAAGCTATTTGCTCCAAACGATGATGTTGTTGATACAGTAACCTTACTGCGTATTGGTACTAGTAGATCGTTTTAGATTATACCTTCACAATGTCCCGAAGTTCTCAGCAGGTTCCCTTGCTTAACTATTGCTCAAGCACTGAAATTTCCATCGCATGACATAGAATCACATGGCAAGATGTTCCTCGAAGGTGTGAAGTGTAGCGACTTTCATTACATTGAAATTATGATTTATTTACTGTGCCTGTAATTTTGATATCAATACATAGTCTACAGTTACACTGTAGGCAAGATTTTGTTTGTTAGCGCTGACAAAAATTGTTTTTATTTTCTTTTTTGTGTAAATATAGCCATTCCGAATAATAAGTGAAAGCAAAATTGTTCCATTGCCCACCATTAATTATTATAATGCTAATTGCATTACTCAGCCAATGTACATCCCATACCATTAGATCTAGAGGTTTCCAGCCATAAAAGTACGAAATAAGTTCAACAACGTAGACAACCACAAACGAGGGATTTTTCGAAATGGACAGTCGGAACAATTAAATTGAGCATGGAGGATCTTCATCAGAATCACAAGAAAAGGCCAAACATATATTACTTATAGATAAAACCATATCTTGCAACATTTACTTTGTTATCTTTCTCGTCTGTCCAGCAGAAGTCAACCATGATACCAGTAACGCTCGTTAAGCAAAACAGCAATCAGTTACATGATCACTTAAGTCCCACCATGCCAGTGTAACAGCAAAAGTCACTGACTTTTTAGGACCTTTTAACCAACCAGTCAGTCCCCTTGAACAATTATTACAAGTATTTTGGAGCCCACCTTTTATAAACATTAACGATACATTCGAAGTTCATATTGTAAGCTTTTCAACATGAAAGAATAGAGGTTTCCTTTGGAATTTTAATGTAAGACCTCCACATATATGTATAACAGAACACAATAAAAAATTGTTGGTATTCAGTGGCCCACGCAATGAACACAATTAAAAACACTGCGGTACACTGAACTTGCATACATCTACTGAAGGAGCACTATAATTGACTTGTATGCATTTCTGAATTAACACTGTTTCAAAAGATTATTTCAGACTATCGTGAATAATAATGGAAGGAAGGATAGCGAATTAGTTTCCACTTCACCACACTCCCGTTAGGCCAGGTATTTGGCACCTGGCTAGTCCTCCGTGTGCACGCATTGTCATGATTGTGTGACTTCAAATGTGAGAATAACCTTGCTAAGAACAAAAAGATACATTGTACTGTTATTTTATGGTCATACAGCACATAAAATACTAGGAAATTAATCTAAAAGGATTTTGTAATCTGTAACTTGGGGTGTTTTGAATGCTAGGATCTATATTTTTACAAAATTGATGCCCCTAGCTCTCAAAAATTTTAGTTGATGGACATATTACTACCCCCTTTGGAGTGAGATACGCAAATATACAAGAATCACCCGTTATTTCATCAGGGCCAAAACTACTGCCGACCAGTGTTACTAGAGACAAATTCTCTGTATTGTAGACATAATTTCGAACTCTGCGAGTGCGCACGTGCACATTTGATTATGTTAAACTGGCAATACTCCTACATCCTATTAAAGTCGCGAGGATGTCGTACAGTTCTTCAACAACACCCATTCATTTTATTTTCACATTGATTCTCCCTTATGGCATGTATTGTGTCGCCTGCGGGAGGTAAACTGTTGATTACTCCCTGTGGAGTTCTTAGTGCACTACAAAGCTACGGCAAGCATTGTCTCTAGTTCGTAAATTAATTCTGAAGAGGAAGTAACATATGACGGCGAAACATGGTGACAAACAACGCTCTATAAAGGGTAATACATGAATTTCAAGAACACGTTACTAGAAGGCACAGACATTATATTGCACCTCTGAGAAATACTTAATGAGCAAACCTTTATTGTCCTATAAATCCTGCCGGGATATTATACGGCCATAAAGGAACTAAATTCCATCCAAAAACCACATTGGGGTTATCTGAACTTTGATCGCTCGTATTTTTATATTCTCTGTCATAGAGGGTATCTAAAAGCAGTGTTTTATTCCAGCTCAGAATTGGATATTCATGTTTTACAGAAATGTATGTTCAAAGGTCCCATGAAATCTAAAGGAACAAAGATTTGTAAAAGGCGCGTGTGCGCGCATGTATGCAGGAGAGGGTGGGGTGTGGGTGGAGGGAACAATTTAATTTAAAAGAAGAACTGATAACTTTAAGTTCAACATCTTATCTCACTCAGAAAATAAATACATGAAAAATAATAATAATGAAAATTATGTAACATTTTTCAAATAAACGGTATTTAGTTTGCGATAATTGGCTCGGATTACATGCTAGAAAATTGTAGGAAATTACTTTTCTTCCACACTAGCCGTGTTCAAGACAAGGTTACAAAGGAGTGGAGACTGAAAAATGCAATGTCATAGCCGGAATTTGAACCACGGATCTTCCTGTCTCCCTACGGCAGCTCTAACCACTGAGCTACTGAAAGACACGGAATCAAATTCTCCAACTCACTCCAGTTTCCGGGTGAACTACACAAAGGGATCTCAAATACATATGAGGTAATGGCGACTTGCTATAAGTACTTAAGTCCCGGATTTCGTAGTTTAACCAACTACAAGACCAATCAAGGGAAATCAATTTTAGTGTTCTTCCACAGTAGCCGTGTAGGACAAGGTTGTAAAGAGGTAGAGTAACTGGGACATTAAGCAGCCATGGTAGCTCAGTGGTTAGAGCAGCCATACGTAGACGGGAAGATCCGTGGTTCATATCCCGGCTATGTCCTTGAATCTTTAAGTGTCTCTCTACTCCTTTACAACCTATAAAATTGTACTCAATACTACATTTAGAACTCACGCGAACTTTCGTTGCTGAGTTATGCCGGCAGGCATTTTTCTAAGTTTGCGTTTCTTATTTTGGGTTTAGGAGCTCAAAAGTGTATTTGTACTGAAACCTCGAGATCATACTTTTGAGTTTGGTTCTACCTACTATATTAGTGGCAGAAAAAGTAATTATTCAGCAAGTGGAAGTAACATTATTTTCTAATTATGGACAGTAGGCAGCGTAATTCACCTACTTTGCACACCACCTTTCGACTATTTTATGGCCAGCTCAAAAGTAATGCTTTGATCGTAACAGTACATTAGTGGTAATAAAATAATTACAAATATGTAAGCGTTACGAGCACTTGGAACAGTCCAGCTTCCCAATATAGGATAACTGCCCAGTGAGATTTAATTATCTACTGAGCTCTTTGATGCATATTCTGAGTGCAACTGTCGAAGTTGACATTAACATCATTGTAACGGGTACGATGATAATGAACGTGAGCTCCTTTAACATGAGATAACTGATCAGGAATTATGAATGTTTAGATATAACACGATATATGTATTGTTATTGGTATGTTACCAATTGCTACGTGTTTACTGAATTATGGAGAACATCGTCTTGCGCTTGGCAACTGACAAAACATAACTTCATGTGAAAGAACATGAATGGATCAATATTATTCCGCTGTTATGGTTATGCGTAAATTCTAGTGAACATGGTTACCTGTTATTTTGGTACATTAATTTGGGATTTAGTATGTTCCGTACTCAATGGGAACAGTTACTACAAAACAACGACTTTCATACTGTTTTTAAATTTAACACCATGACCACTGCGCTCTAAAATCAATCATCTGCGAACTATCAAAATAAGTAACTACCCTTAATGTTTCTGTGGATAGGTATACGAAGGCAAATATGTCCATCCGTAGTCATGACAGCACACGCGCAACGGGTACAGCAGGACTTCTGAAGAGCAAGATTTTACCACTAATTAACTTGAACTTATTGATGTCTTGATTTTCAGGCAATTTCTCTGCCTTTGAGCACAGCAGCAATTCCGAGGGACTAATGTTAATCCCAGGTTAATTTGAGCCAAGTAATGCCTAGATCCTACCACCTCCTCCAAATGTTGAGGGTTAAGGCCAGGAGCAGTTACGAGGAACAAGGTTTCACCGCCAATGACCTTGAACTGGCGGTTCCCAAGCCCACGCTCACTTAAGGGAATCTGGGACTGAAGTTTGAATTTTCTATATCTTTACTTTCTCTACTACGGCTAGTAGATACCGATGGGTCAAAGAGCCCGCCTCAGTAGCGTGATGGCTAGCGTGTCTGCCTCAGGTTCAAGAGGTCGCGAGTTCGAATCTCGCTTAGGGTAAGTTATCCGGGTAAGGTTTTTCTCCGAGGTTTTCCCTAACCTGAGACGACGAATGTCGGGTAACTTAAAGCTCCATGGACCTCGGGCTCATTTAAACGTAATTTCGCCCATTTCATTTCATTCATTCGTCCGATATGACACAATGTTGGAGGACGTTAATTTAAAAAAAAAAAAAAAAAAAAAAAAAAAAAAAAAAAAAAAAAAAACATGGATGCCCTCCTCCATGTTTTACACGCTTCTGGCGTTGAGGTGATGTGTGCATGGATTCCTGGTCACGTAGATTTGCCTGGGAATGAAATGGCAGATTTAGCAGCAAAGACGACAAGTACAGAATACGCAATAACCATCTCACGTGTTACTTCGGAAGACTTTAGGACATGGATTTAGACCAATCTGCCCACACTGGAAGACCCCCAGTGGAAAAGAGGCGCGAAAAAGCGTCCGAAAAGAATGTCAGCCCAAGAGAGAAGAAAACGGCTAAATTAGTTCGACAACCGCCTACTCCAAAATAATGAAGAGTTACCTTGGAATTACCTATCCCATACACAATGCAATATGACTATCCTACAATGGAACATACGTGGAATTCGAAGTCAAAGACCAGAACTTGAGCTTTTGCTCAAAGAAAACGAACCTCTGGATGCATGTTTGCAAGAGACTAAGCGGCATCCAAATGACGCTTTCCATCTAAGGCGATACACCCCAGCACAGTGTGATGTTACACCAGAAGAGGGTGTTCCAGCACATGGGGGCGCTATGACACTTGTGAGAGATGACATATATAGGCAACCTGTACCAATACAGTCTGATATCCAATCAGTTGCAATAAGGATCCTCCTGCCAAACATCCATTTCACCATTTGTAATCTATATTTGCCTCCGTCCCATGACTTCTCGCACATTTATTTAGAAGATCTTGTTTCCCAGTTGCCAACACCGTTCCTGTTGGTGGGAGACTTCAACGCGCACCACCCACTTTCGGGTTCAAGTCGCGCTTGTGCGAGAGGTACGCTCATTGCCGATTTCTTGGACAGTCACAACCTAGCTCTCCTCAACACTGGAGAGCCTACATTCATTTCGAACTCTCACAATACCTTCTCACACATTGATCTTGCAGTTTGTTCACCTCAGTTGGCAGTCTCCTTACAATGGAATGTCATCTCTGATTTACACTCTAGTGACCACTTCCCATGTCTTATTAGTCTCTTGACACAACATACATTTTCCACACGTATGCCCAGATGGCGTTTGAACCATGCCAACTGGAACCTTTACACCCAGTTGGCTGTCTTTACCTACAACGAGCATGACTCAGTGAATAATTTGGCGCAGCATCTCACGGAGACGATTCTCTCTGCTGCTGAACAATCGATTCCGCGGACGACTTCACACCCCCGTCGATTTCCCGTCCCGTGGTGGACGGAAGAATGTCGGAATGCCATTCGTGCTCGAAGGCGTGCACTTAGGGCTTTCCAACGTCACCCTACTTTGGAAAACCTAATCGAGTACAAGAAAATGCGCGCCAGGTCCAGACAAGTCATTAAGGATAGCAAAAAGTCATCATGGAGCAAATTTGTAGCTTCATTTAACCGACACACACCTTCCTCGGTTGTGTGGGATAGATTAAGGCGTGTTGCAGCTAAAACGACCCAAATACCAATAGCGGGACTAAAAACAGCCACAGGAGCTGTTGTTGATTCATTTGAAGTGGCCAATACCATTGACAGTGCTTTCGCACAAGTATCTAGCTCGGAAAACTACTCCCCTGAGTTCCTTCCATTTAAAACTCAGGTGGAATCTCAAGGCTTCTCGTTTTGTTCTAGAATCGTAGAAGATTACAACCGCCTTTTCACCATGGCGGAGCTGGAGCATTCTCTGAAATCTTCGCGATGATCAGCACCAGGACCGGACGGTATTCATGTACAAATGTTACAACAGCTCTCTCCTGAAGGTAAGGCATTCCTACTCGAGGTCTATAGTCGTGTTTGGGTTGACAGTATACTCCCAGAAAATTGGCGGGAGGCCACCTTTATTCCCATCTTAAAGGCTGGGAAGGACCGTCATCTTCCCTCCAGCTATCGTCCTATTTCCCTCACCAGTTGCGTTTGCAAGGTGGTGGAACGCATGATCAATGGACGATTGGTATGGTGGTTAGAAAGTCGTAACCTGCTGACTAACATCCAGTGTGGTTTTCGACGACGCCGTTCAACTGTTGATCATCTTGTGTCAATATCGACACACATAATGGACAGATTTATGAAGAACTGGCAAACCGCTGGCATATTTTTCAATCTCGAGAAGGTTTATGATATGTGCTGGTTAGCAGGTATTATGCGTTCCCTGTATACCTGGAACATACGTGGACGCCTACCACTGTTCATTCAGGAGTTTATGAAAGACTGTTTTTTCCCAGTAAGGGTCGAATCGGTTTTATCTAATTCTTTTGTTCAGGAGGAGGGAGTACCTCAGGGTTCGATACTGTCACACTCTTTGCTACAGCAATTATCTCTATCTGAAAATGTGTTCCACCGGGAGTTTCGTCATGCCTATTCGTAGACGACTTCGCTGTCTATTGCACTTCTCAGCGCACGGCGTTCTTACAACGGCGCATGCAGCAATGTTTGGACAACTTTAGAGAATGGAGCATGAAAAACGGCTTCCGTTTCTCAACTGAGAAGTCAATCTGCGTTAATTTCTGGCGCCGTAGGAGACGATTACCACGTTCGCTCCGTTTTGTTCCAGATTCACTTCGCTTCGCAGAAGAGACGCGGATCCTGGGTTTGATCTTGGACAGGAAGCTTAGTTGGTCGTCGCATATTGCACAGCTAAGAGCGAGATGTGACCGTTCCCTAAATATTATACGAGTACTGAATGGAAAATCGTGGGGAGCGGATCGGACAATTTTGTTGCGAATATATCGCGCATTGGTCCGATCCAAGCTAGACTATGGGTGTATTGTTTATTCGTCAGCACGACCATCTGTGCTGAGAAGATTAGACGTGGTCCATAACAGGGGCAACCGCATTGCAACAGGAGCTTTTCCAACAAGCCCAGTGGTGAGCCTTTACGCCGAGTCCGCAGAACCTCCTCTGCAATATCGGCGTAGGATTCTCTTGGCAAATTATGGTTGTGCGCTTAGATGTATGCCTAAGCACCCAACGTTCGCTTCTTTTTTCACCACCACGCTAAGAGAACGATATAGAAATAGCACCCTTAGTCCTAAGCCTGCGGGGTTCCGTTTCCAAGAGCTCCTAGTGAAGCTTGGAGTGGAACTGCCTGTGATGTTCGCCAAGGGCGAGAGACTTTACCCCCCTTGGATATCTGGTACGCCCCATGTAGATCTTGGGATGACCATACACCAGAAGTCCACGATGCCTATTTCAAGTATCCGCACGTGTTTCTTAGAATTTTTGTCAGGCTACACTGACCGTCGATATATTTACACCGATGGGTCAAAGGGCTCCAACGGTGTTGGATGTGCTTATGTTTATGGAACCGAACCATATACATTCGTTTTCCAAATAGCACCTCCACTTTTACCACAGAGCTTTATGCAATTTATCGAGCCGTTTTGTATGTTCGCCGTCGCAAATTAGGTAACTGCCTGATTTTGAGCGATTCCCTTAGTGCACTGCAGAGCCTTTGTCAGTTGTACAACCCCCACCCTATTGTACAACGTATCCAGGATGCCCTCCATGTTTTACACGCTTCTGGCGTATACATGGTGTGTGCATGTGTTCCCGGTCACGTAGGTTTGCCTGGGAATGAAATGGCAGATTTAGCAGCAAACACGGCAACTACAGAACCCAGAATTACCATCTCACGTGTTACTTCGGAAGACTTTAGGCTTGAAGTGCGGAGAGCGGTGCTGTCGTCCTGGCACGACGAATGGTCAACTCTCCGCGGTAATAAGCTTAGAGAAGTGAAAGAACTTCCGATAAACTGGGTAACTTCCTGTCGCACATCTCGTCGCGAGGAGGTTAGTTTGGCTCGATTAAGAATAGGCCACTGCAATTTTTCGCATGGTTACCTATTTAAAAGTGACCCTGCGCCGCTATGTCCACTGTGTGACAACCTTTTGTCGGTTCGCCACGTGCTGCTAGAGTGTTGCTCTCTAGCGCACCTTCGAGTTTCTCTGCAGCTGCCTGCCAGACTTGCAGAGGTCCTGGCAGACGACAAAACAGTGGTTGATAGGGTTTTTAAGTTTTTAGCAGATTGTAATATCACTTTTAGGATTTAAAATTTTAGATATTTGTTTATGCCTTTCGACCTATTTGTTACATTGTTTCATATCCGTCTGTTGCCACTGTTTTTACGTTTATGTGTATTTTTTCTTTGATACTAGTATTTTATTTTTGATTCAAGTTTATATCTGGCTATTGCCATGAATTTTAGAAGGGCGCTAATGACCTAGAAGTTGAGCGCCCTTAAACCCATAAATCAATCAATCAATCTCACGTGTTACATCAAGTGCGTAAAGCGGTGCTGTCGTCTTGGCACGAAGAGTGCTCAGCTCTGCGCGGTAACTAGCTTAGAGAAGTGAAAGAACTTCCGATAAACTGGGTAACTTCCTGTCGCACATCTCGCCGCGAGGAGGTCAGTCTGGCTCGATTAAGAATAGGCCACTGCAATTTTTTGCATGGTTTCCTATTTAAAAGGGACCCTGCCGCTCTATGTGCTCTATGTCCGCTGTGTGACAACCTTTTGTCAGATTGCCACGTGCTGCTAGAGTGTTGCTCTCTAGCGCACCTTCGGAATTCTCTGCAGCTGCCTGCCAGACTTGCAGAGGTGTTAGCGGAGGACAAAACAGTGGTTGATAGAATTTTTAAGTTTTTAGCGGAGTGTAATATCAATTTCAGGATTTAAAATTTTAGATACCTCAGGTTTTTAACATATTTATCACTTTGTTTCATATCTAGCTATTGCCACTGTTTTTTTACTTTTTGTGTATATTTGCCTTGTTGCTAATAGTTTTATTTTGAGTGAACTTTATATCTGTCTACTATGGCCATCCCCTCCGAAGGAGTGTCGCCTTGTCGTGGCGGAGGGGCTCAGTACCTGAACCAGACAGCCTACTAAGTGCTCTGTCGACTACTGGTAGGCAAGAGGTGAGGGGAAGCAAAGAACATTCCAAACGGGTAGATGAGGCTCGTTAGTCTTGGTCGACGACTCATCTAGGAGAAGAGGACTCCGAAATCAAACTCCCCCAGGGGCTCCTACTACGGTAGGTACGGGTTTGGCGTACCCGGGGCCCCGATCCATACTTTCGATTGGGTTCCTCCAAGAGGTGAGAGGGCATATGCCAAACGCCCAATCAACTTTGGTCCACTTTTGTGTTTGACCTCCCACCTGCTACCTCCCTGTACACAGTCTGATGGATAACCTACGCGCGGGTGACGCAAGGGGTGACTGGGTAATAGCGTAAGTCCCAGCCCCTGGTTATCATGTAGGATCTGTGTGCGTATCCGCTGATAAAGGTCAGTCCCGGGGAGGGGCCATTGCATGAGCTGATGCACTCCTGAAGGCGATTGGGTCCCTCTGTCTATGCATTGGGATGTGAGACCCTAGGGTGAGCAAGGTCCAGGCCAGGACTCTCACCTAAGCCGGGGTGGCGCCCAGGATGTGAGCATGCCATCGGAGACATTTGCAATGGTGGAGGATGACATCGCCATGAGTTCTCAAAAAACTCAAAACAAAAAAAATATAAAAGTTTGTGTAAAGGAAGTAGCAGAGTTGAGTGGTCCTCGCTACTTAGTAATATCAAGAACTGAGGGAGACAAGAAATTTTTATCGGTGAGCCCATTTACCATACAAAAGGGTTTGGATAACATTGCTGGTCCTGTAAAGTCATGCACTAGATCTCGCAATGGCACGCTCCTGGTTGAAGCACATTCAGCTACCCAGGCAGCTAAAATACTGAAAGCGAATATGCTAGCAAGTTATCCTGTCAGCGTTCAGATGCACAGAACTTTGAACTCCTCGCGCGGCGTGATAAACACCCGTGCATTGGATGATTTAAGCAATGAGGAGATTCAAGAAAATCTTATGGAACAAGGCGTTACTAATGTTTACCGGGTTCAACGCAAAGAAGGTGGTGAACTGAAGCCAACACGTACCCTGTTCCTGACCTTTGATCGGGTAGATCTCCCACAAAGGATTAAGGCAGGGTATGAGTCCATCGAAGTTAGGCCTTCATCCCGAACCCGCTCAGATGTTTTAAATGCCAGCGCTTTGGGCATACAAATGAATTTTGCAAGGGACAAGCTACATGCCCTCAATGTGGAGATGAATTCCACGATGGTGCATGTACAGCAGCTCCGTCATGTGTGAACTGCAGAGGTGAACATCCATCCAGTTCCCGAGATTGCCCCCGCTTTGTAGAGGAAAGAGCGATCCAAGAGATACGGGTCAAAGAGAAGGTGCCCTTCTCAGAAGCCCGGAAGCTCTTGCGTATACGCCAACCCTCTGTTCCAAGGTCCGGGACCTATAGCTCAGTTGTAGCTAAACCGGTACCGAGCAGAGAGATCGCAACCCAGACCAGCGATTTCAATGGGGCAACAATATCTGAAAAGACACTTGTAGCCCGTAGCTCTACTCCAAAGCCTTCAACATCAGCGCGCACATCTGTGTCAACGTCTACAAAATCCGCAAGCGCAAAGAACATTAGCGTTACATCACCATCAAGAGCATCAAGATCAGCGCAAAAAACTAGCAAGCCCGTAAGATATGAAGCCTCACCGATCAAATTTAAAAAGAGTTACTCAAAGACCGACTTCCTCAAGGAAAATAAAATGTCTAGTCCCAGTACATCGAAGGGATGTAAGAGTCTCCGAACATCTCCTCGAAGATCTCGAAAATCCTCTTCTGGAGAATCTTCAGGGGTGGACTCAGACCGGCGTCTTTCATCTTCGCCGGTCCCCATTAGCAACCGGTTCGAGACATTCGAACCCAAGTTTGCTATGGGAAGACGCACGTCCTCGGCAGAGGACATGGATTTGAACCAATCTGCCCACACTGGGAGACCCCCAGTGGAAAAGAGGCGCGAAAAAGCGTCCGAAAAGAACGTCAGCCCAAGAGAGAAAAGGGCTAAATTAGTTCGACAACCGCCTGCTCCAAAGTAATGAAGAGTTACCTTGGAATTACCTATCCCATACACAATGCAATATGACTATCCTACAATGGAACGTACGTGGCATTCGAACTCAAAGGCCAGAACTTGAGCTCTTGCTCAAAGAAAACGAACCTCTGGTCGCATGTTTGCAAGAGACTAAGCTGCGTCCTCGAGACGCTTTCCATCTAAGGCGATACACCCCAGTACGGTGTGATGTTACACCAGAAGAGGGTGTACCGGCACATGGCGGCGCTATGATACTTGTCAGAGATGACGTATATATGCAAACTCTACCTTTGCACTCTGATATACAATCAGTTGCTATATGGATTAAACTGCCAAACATACATTTCACTATCTTTAATGTTTATTTGCCTCCATCCCATGACTTCTCGCACATTGATTTAGAAGATCTAGTTTCCCAGTTGCCAACACCTTTTCTGTTGGTGGGAGACTTCAATGCGCACCACCCACTTTGGGGTTCAAGTCGCGCTTGTGCCAGAGGTACACTCATTTCCGAATTTTTTGACAGTCACAACCTAGCTCTCCTTAACACTGGAGAGCCTACATTCATTTCGGACTCTCATAACAGCTTCTCACACCTTGACCTTGCAGTTTGTTCACCTCAGTTGGCAGTCTCCCTACAATGGAATGTCATCTCTGATTTACACTCTAGTGACCATTTCCCATGTCTTATTAGTCTCTTGACGCAACATACACACTCCACACGTATGCCCAGCTGGCGTCTGGACCATGCCAACTGGAACCTTTACACCCAGTTGGCTGTCTTTACCTAAAACGAGCACGACTCAGTGCATAATTTGGCGCAGCATCTCACGGAGACGATTCTCTCTGCTGCTGAACAATCGATTCCGCGGTCGACTACACACCCCCGTCGATTTCCCGTCCCGTGGTGGACGGAAGAATGTCGGAATGCCATTCGTGCTCGAAGGCGTGCACTTAGGGTTTTCCAACGTCACCCTACTTTGGAAAACCTGATTGAATACAAGAAAATGCGCGCCAGGTCCAGACAAGTCATTAAGGATAGCAAAAAGTCATCATGGAGCAAATTTGTAGCTTCATTTAACCGACACACACCTTCCTCGGTTGTGTGGGATAGATTAAGGCGTGTTGCAGCTAAAACGACCCAAATACCAATAGCGGGACTAAAAACAGCCACAGGAGCTGTTGTTGATTCATTTGAAGTGGCCAATACCTTTGGCAGTGCTTTCGCACAAGTGTCTAGCTCGGAAAACTACTCCCCTGAGTTCCTTCCATTTAAAACTCAGGTGGAATCTCAAGGCTTCACGTTTCGTTCTAGAAACGTAGAAGATTACAATCGCCTTTTCACCATGGCGGAGCTGGAGCATTCCCTGAAATCTTCGCGATGTTCAGCACCAGGACCGGACGGTATTCATGTACAAATGTTACAACAGCTCTCTCCTGAAGGTAAGGCATTCCTGCTTGAGGTCTATAATCGTGTTTAGGTAGACGGTATACTCCCAGAAAATTGGCGGGAGGCCACCGTTATTCCCATCTTGAAGGCTGGGAAGGACCGTCATCTTCCCTCCAGCTATCGTCCTATTTCCCTCACCAGTTGCGTTTGCAAGGTGATGGAACGCATGATCAATGGACGATTGGTATGGTGGTTAGAAAGTCGTAACCTACTGACTAATATCCAGTGTGGTTTTCGACGACGCCGTTCAACTGTTGACCATCTTGTGTCAATATCGACACAGATAATGGACGGCTTTATGAAGAACTGTCAAACCGTTGGCATATTTTTCGATCTTGAGAAGGCTTATGATACGGCTGGCGAGCAGGGATTCTACGTTCCCTGTATGCCTGGAACATACGTGGACGCCTACCACTTTTTATTCAGGAGTTCCGTTTCTCAACTGAGAAGACAATCTGCGTTAATTTCTGGCGCCGTAGGAGACGATTACCACCTTCGCTCCGTTTTGGTCCAGATGTACTTCCCTTCGCAGAAGAGACGCGCTTCGTGGGTTTGATCTTGGACAGGAAGCTTAGTTGGTCGTCGCATATTGCACAGCTAAGAGCGAGATGTGACCGTTCCCTAAATATTATGCGAGTACTGAATGGCAAATCGTGGGGAGCGGATCGAACAATTTTGTTGCGAATATATCGCGCATTGGTCCCATCCAAGCTAGACTATGGGTGTATTATTTATTCGTCAGCACGGCCATCTGTGCTGAGAAGATTAGACGTGGTCCATAATAGGGGCATCCGCATTGCAACAGGAGCTTTTCCAACAAGCCCAGTGGTGAGCCTTTACGCCGAGTCCGCAGAACCTCCTCTGCAATATCGGCGTGAGATTCTCTTGGCAAATTATGGTTGTGCGCTTGGATGTATGCCTAAGCACCCAACGTTCGCTTCTTTTTTCTCCACCACGCTAAGAGAACGATATAGAAATAGCACCCTTAATCCAAAGCCTGCGGGGTTCCGTTTCCAAGAGCTCCTAGTGAAGCTTGGAGTGGAACTGCCTGTGATGTTCGCCAAGGGCGAGAGACTTTACACCCCTTGGCTATCTGGTACGCCCCATGTAGATCTTGGGATGACCATACACCAGAAGTCCACGATGCCTGTTTCAAGTATCCGCACGTGTTTCTTAGAATTTTTGTCAGGTTACTCTGACCGTAGATATATTTACACCGATGGATCAAAGAACACCAACGGTATTGGATGTGCTTATGTTTCTGGAACCGAACCATATACATTCGGTTTTCCAAATAGCACTTCCATTTTTACTGCAGAGCTTTAGGCAATTTATCGAGCCGTTTTGTATTTTCGCCGTCGTAAATTAGGTGACTGCCTGATTTTGAGCGATTCCCTTAGTGCACTGCAGAGCCTTTGTCAGTTGTACAACCCCCACCCTATTGTACAACGTATCCAGGATGCCCTCCATGTTTTACACGCTTCTGGTGTTGATGTGGTGTGTGCATGGATTCCTGGTCACGTAGGTTTGCCTGGGAATGAAATGGCAGATTTAGCAGCAAAGACGGCAACTACAGAACTCAGAATTATCATCTCACGTGTTACTTCGGAAGACTTTAGGCTTGAAGTGCGGAGAGCGGTGCTGTCGTCCTGGCACGACGAGTGGTCAGCTCTCCGCGGTAATAAGCTTAGAGAAGTGAAAGAACTTCCGATAAACTGGGTAACTTCCTGTCGCACATCTCGTCGCGAGGAGGTTAGTTTGGCTCGATTAAGAATAGGGCACTGCAATTTTTCGCACGGTTACCTATTTAAAAGTGACCCTGCGCCTCTATGTCCGCTGTGTGACAACGTTTTGTCGGTTCGCCACGTGCTCCTGGAGTGTTACTCTCTAGCGCACCTTCGGGATTCTCTGCAGCTGCCTGCCAGACTTGCAGAGGTCCTAGCGGACGACAAAACAGCGGTTGATAGAGTTTTTAATTTTTTAGCGCAGTGCAATATAAATTTGAGGATTTAAAATTTTTAACTGTCTGTTTCTGATTTTGGACATATTTATCACCTTGTTTCATATCTGGCTATTGCCACTGCTTTTTACCTTTGTATATTTTTCTTGTTGCTAGTATTTTTATTTTTTGAGTGAAATTTATATCTGGCTATTGCCATGAGTCTGTTAAGGGCGCTGATGACCTAGAAGTTGAGCGCCCTTAAACCAAATCCAATCCAATCCAATCTACTATGGCCATGAATCTTTTAAGGGCGCTGATGACCTCGAAGTTGAGCGCCCTTAAATCAAACAAACCAACGGATAGTGAGCAGAGGAAGTAGTGTTCTACCCAAATATCATTGTCGAGGTTTCACCGGAAATATGTTTGAGGCCCCTAATACCAAAACAAGCATTTTTAGAAAAAGGTCCACGAGCATGTGTGTGTGTGTGTGTATGTGTGTGTGTGTGTGTGTGTGTGTGTGTGTGTGTGTGTGTGTGTGTTTAGAAACCAAAGTTGGTATTTAAGCTTAATGTCTTTCAATTTTGAAGAAAGTTGCCCAAGTATCCTCCAAATGGAAAATTATTCGAAAATTTTGATTTTCTTGAAAATGGCTCTAAAGAATTTGAATAAAGTGCCATATGTTTGAGATATTTTTACGATAAAAAATGTATATTTTGAGTTTTCTGGCTATAGCCCATGTAGTTCTATTTACTCTTGATGACGTTTGCGTAACTGGCAAACCGTAAAAGATAGACCAAATCGTTATGTACAAAAATGTAGACCTTGCTAAAACACACAATTTGTTTAAATAATTTTCTGTAGAGTGAACCAATTTGCAAGGTATTCCTCAAAGCCTATTTTATTCTCAAATTCCCCTTGTACCCATAAGGAAATATGCAATAAGACAACATCTGAAAATGTTTTTCTTAACTGACATGAAGAAGATGTAGGAATAAGAGTTTGTAAAAATGGTTAGTATAAGAGTAGAGCAAGTCATGTGAGTGCAACACATGAGATTTTTATATGTAGAAATCAATACTTTGCACACTTAAGTGTTTTTATGTTATAAATAATCACACAAAGTTCAAGCACAACAAGTTTTATATTTTTAAAGGAATTAATTACTCAGTTTATTCACAATGCGAAAACACCTTAGTATTCAAAATATTCTATGCGGATTAAAACCTAAAATATCACAACGGTTCTGTTATAAACTATAACTGGCCAACAAACACCATCAATTTCTGGCAGCAACAAAAAAAATTGTGTTTAAAGTAATTAATGGTTTTACTTTGATGTGCATTGAATATATTTTTGGAAACCTTTTTGTACATTTAATTTTGTTAAAGCTAAAAATAATTCTAGATTTTGAAACCAAAGACTGAAATTGATCTCGCATAAATGGGGTACGTGCTGGAAAAATTCT
>CM060969.1:51395215-51502715 GCA_030765045.1 Tenodera sinensis
TTTCTATGACGGCTTGATTCTTAGGCAACTTCTCCAGTAGCTATGCGTTGGATAGAGCAGCTACTTCGAGTTAGTGATATCTAGATCAGCGATGTCCAACGTTTGCCAAAGAGAGGAGATTGAGTTTACCTCCTTCCATTCTCCGCGTATTTTGCCTCTCTTTAATCCTATTTGAAAAGAACATAAGTATTCACAAATTAAAACAAATAAGGAAAAAACATCTCGGAAATTGTTCACTCAAAAGGTGTCATTAATTGTGTGTCTTAACGAGATCCATATTTTTAATAAAGTACGCTTTTGTGTGCCTCTTACTGTTTGTTATTTACCAATAAATCATCTAGAATAAAGAGGTCTTCTGAGGACATTCCCGGAATATTCAAGGTATGACTTATAAACTTGCATGGAATCACCTGTTTGTGTCCGTCACTGGATACTGAGTTTGTCCCTCCGATTGAGGATTGGGGTGGGGTGAGTGGAGTGAGGTATAGCCGCTAGCTGCATAAAGTTCTCCAAAGAGAGAAGGTTAGACATTCCTGATCTAGACTGCTAAGAATGTTGTACTTTTCGAATACAAATACATAAAAGGAATATACGGTAAATTTGAACAAGCAAAACCCAGTGCAGCCGAGTAACAACTCCGATGTAGAGTATAACAGAAAATAGTGCCGTTATAAGTTCCTATACATGTACCAGGTAGCTCACTTCACCCGGCATCGCCGTAGGTAGATTGGCATCATGCGTTAGAACAGTTGTAGAGCTCCACGGGGTTAGTGAAATGTACTGCCTTTCAGTGCAGACATGAGGTGAGACGCAGTTGAACGAGCATGTACAGTCTATGGCAATGATTTTGCCCGTAGGGTTAATTATTGCACGAGGATTCGGCAGTTGTCGACAACCCTGACTTTCTCGAAAGTGTTCTTTGGAGCGATGAGTGCTATTCCATGAACGGTACCACTGTAAACAAACACAACATGTACTACTATACCCTTCACAATCCTCAGGTTCAAAGTGTTCATTTACAAACCCACTGGGGCTTAATGTTTGGTGCGGTATTCTTGATGTCAATGTTATCGGACCTATGTTTCTCCCACCCAGACTTATAGGACCACGGAATGTAGAACTGCAAAGCGAGCTGCAGCGTTTTCTTGATGAGGTTCCGGTACGAACGGTGGTACAACACTGGTTCCAACAAGATGGCGCACCACTCTACTACTATGAACCTCTAAGGGTCCATTTGAATCATTTGTACTGTGGACGCTTAATTGGCTGAGGTGGCCCAATACCTTGGCCACCAAGATCTCCTGATCTAACCCCATTAGATGTTTTCTTCTTGGGTCGCACCAACACTCTTGTTTTTCAAATAAATCCCCTCAATGTAGAGGCCCTTGCCTCAAAGAATCATCGAAGCATGTGCATCGTGACACCCGCATTTCTCAGAAATGTCTATATGGATACATGGAGATGACCTAAACATTGTATCAATCAACAGGGGCATCATTTTGAGCACCTAAACTATGAATGAAGTCACCATAATAGTAGCGTTTGATGATAATAACGATGAAAATAATACCCTAATAATAAACCAGAACGATAACGAAAATATTAATATTCAGATAATAATGAAAAAGATAATACTAAAAGTAATAAAAATAAAACTCATTATTATGAAGTAATAAAATTGTGAAGATAATGGAAATAACTACAAAAAATAACAGTAACAATAATGATAGACCTAATACAAATAATAATATGGGTACTAATGATCATAATAGGGATATTGGCACTAAATAATAATAATAATAGTAATAGTAATAGTAATGATGATGATGATGATGATGATAATGGTAATGATGATGATGATAATGGTAATGATGATGATGATAATGGTAATGATGATGATGATAATGGTAATGATGATGCTAAAAATAATGGTGATAAAAATAATGATAATAATAATGATGCTAAAAATAATAGTGATAAAAATAATAATTAACAGTAATAAACTAACAAAGGTAAAATAATAATAAAGCTAATAACAATGTGATATTAACAGTAGCAATAGTAACATTAACTAAAAATAATAATAAATACAACAATAGCATTCATAATAAATGAAGAAATGCCAATGAAACCTTACCTGCCCTCATGCTTGCACTTTACAAGCTGTAACTCAAATGTTAGACAATAGCAGCATATAGTGAGTTTATTCCCTGTAAAATAAAGTTCCTGTAAGTAAAGTGGGAGCCTGTCGGTTGTTTATACTCTTATTGTGTATTATCACGGACTACACACAGCTCGTTCAGCAAACCTTACGTCTATGCTGAGAGGCAGAACACGCCATCCTGTGCCGTGGAGTTCCGCAACTCTTAACGCACGAAGGGTTATCTACTTACGCCGGTGCCGGCTGAAGTGGTCCACCTGATATAAAGGTTATTATGCATTTTCACAGCACAGTAAGGCAATTACACATTGGCCACAGCAAGTTTAATGCATGGTTACCTATTTAAGAGGGACCCTGCTTTTGTGCTGCCAGAGTGTTTCCCTGGCGCACCTTCGTGACTATCTTCAACTGCCCGTCAAGACTTGCAGAGGTGTCCTGATGGACTATAAACAAGTGGCCAAAATAGTTTCGTAGCCTTTAGCAATGATAAACATGAACATAAGGATTGAAAATTATATACATCGAAATTTAAGACCTTTGACCATTTTATAACTTTGTTTTAATTGTGACTTTTGCCCCTTTGGTACGGTTATCTATATTTGCCGTTTTACTAGTATGTTTATTTTATATTGATATTTATCTCCGGCTTTTGCCATGATGCCATTTATAAGGGCGCTGATGATCAAGTAGTTGAACGACCTTTACATACGACCCTCATAGAAAGAACTGCATACAAACCTTGGGAATTTAATGTGCGTTTGGTGTATTTGATCTAATTTTGATTAATATATTCCCAATGACCGGCATCTATTGAATATATCTAATGTATTATAGGTGGCAGAATCTATATAAAGGAGAACAAAGCCAAAAATATTGGGGCATTTTCACAGTCTATTGCATCTGAACAAAATTACTTGTGGATTCGAACAAAAACTTGTTCTTATACTGGCATTAATCATTTATTAATTATTTTTACTGAAGGTAATCTTTTGGAAAAATAAATTATGGACCTGTTTGCGCGTACAATACAGGCAACAAATAAAAAAATTATAGCATATCATAAAATATCGTAAGTCGGTTTTTATATTAATAAAATTATTATATTGAAGAAAATAAGAGCTGTGTAGATGTCGTCTAAGGAAGCTTGCAGATATAACAATAAATATTTCGAAAACGCGTCGTGCTACAGGGAATTACAGTACTTTCCCGTCACAGTCTGACCACTACAGAACGGAATGGACGTCGGAAGTTACACCCGAAATTGCCGTTGCCCGCACACAGTGCATTGCGCTTGTTGGTGGCTCGCAACAGCTCGCTGTTAATGAATAGCGGTGTCACTGAGGATATTGTGTACTTGGTTTCGTGCTCGTTCCATGATTACAAATTTACAAGTTTTAAAGAGTGATAATTAAGCTGAGGGTATTATCAATGTCTTTGGCTTCTATTCCATACGAGTTTTAAATGGTACTAGTAATTAAGTTACGAGTGTTAACAGTGCTACGCTCCTTTTCCATGCTTGTAAATTTTACGAACTTTAAACACTGTCAATTAAGTTACAAGTGTTATCAGAATCTCTCAGATTGTTACACTTCATGCATATAAATTTACAAGCTTTAAGTAGCAGCAGTGTGATGGAAAAGCCCTGTGTTTGGCATAAATGCATCTTTGATGAGTAATAGAGCGGAATATAGACTTATAACACCCATTTGAGAAACACTTTGTGGACTTACGCTTCATTTGTTTCTTTTGCGTTTTACGTTTGCTGGTTTGCTCTTCTGAGTGTTGATGCTTCCTTGGTTTTCTGTGAATGCAGAGAGATATATAATGCTGTAAAGATATTCAGTACGCTAGCAGAGTATACGAGTTGTAAATTAGGTCATAAACAACTTACAGTTCGGAATATAATATTGGTCTTACGGTAACGGTGTTATTACGTAACCAGCTCTAGTGTTCATTTGCTTTTGATGTTTTGAGTATGCCTGTTTCAGAATTTTATCCTGACACAAAGGAATAGTTATCTACGTAACAGATGTATAATATTCGACATTATGGTTGGGTAAATTACTGAATGACTGCACAGATAATTATAATTCGCTGTTTACGCTGTTTACCAATGTAATAAGCATATTCGTAATGCAGATTAAGAACGAGTTTAGCTAATTACTGCTAGTAGTGTCCACTATTATGGCTACTTTACATCCTAATTAATTATTACGCGTATGACACTGTGATATTTAACACTATATGGAATTATTTATGACGTTTACATAGCATTTAGGTACGCTAAGATGCATTAAATTAGCGGCACGCTAAAAATCGGTGTCTCTTTCATTTCAGTATCTGGAGGAGAAGGAAAAATAGTTGAATGATTTCTTTATTTCTACACGTTCAAGTACACGTTTACTGTCCTGCAGAAGCATAATATGAACAATTATATTTCCATTCCTGTTACTTTTATTTCTTTTCATTATCTCAGCTATTAAATTCTTTCTTTGCCTTAATTTTCTTAAGCACTTTTGTCTTATTTTCGCTACATACACCCCAAGATGTTCCAAAAATTCCTTTTACTGATGCAAATTATCCCATTTCTTTTTTTAAATATTCTTTATCCATATTTTAGGTTCTGCTGTTCAATGAAGACTTTTATCTAGGTCACATAACTGAAAAACTTATTTTGTCACTTTTATCTCACTTAACCAAATTATACCTTTATAACAATTGTTCATATATTTCCCATCCCTATCCTTTCTTAAACGTAATGTAACACTTAAAATTAGGTTACTTCATATTTCTTTCAATATCACCAATCCTTAATTTCACTTTAATATATAATCCTTGGGCATTAATAGCCCCCAGGGGTCTATTACGGTAGGTACCGGTTTGGCGCTCCGAAGGTCCCGAGTCATGCTCTTATATTGGAATCCTCAAAGAGATGAGAGCGCCTAATCAACGTTGGTCCAGAAGAGTGTTTGACCTGCTATAAGATACCTCCCTGAACACAGTATGAGGAATACCAATGCACGGGCCGATGAACGTAATTCCCAAGCCCTGATTATGTTAGGACTATGTTCCTATCCACTGATAAGGTCCGGGAAGGGGCTACTGCATGAGCACTCGAGAAAGCGACTGGGTCCCTCTGTCTATAAATTGAGAGGTGAGACTTTAAGGTGAGCAAGGTCTAGACCAGGATCTCTCGCCAAAGTCGTGGTGGTGCCCATATGAGTATACCATGGGAGACATTTGCAATGGTGGAAGATATAATCGCCATGAAGAATACAAACAAACCAACAAAACATCCGAAGTCGGTGGAAAAGAGTCGAATGTAGTAGTCCTCGCTGCTTAGTAATCTAGAACTCAGGAAGGTAAAACGTATATTGGTGAGCTCATTTATAACTCAAAGGGACCTCTCTAAAGTATCTAGTCCAGGGAATTCATACAGTGGTTCTTGTAATGGCAGCTGCTGATTGAAGTGCATTCAACATCCCAGGCAGCGAGAACACTGAGAGCCTATATTTAGCCAGCTATCCATACGGATTGAGACGAAATTGATATCTAGTGTTATTTATGGACGCTCTTTAACCGCTGCGCTTCCTAGCGTACATTCTATATTGGGTGTGAGAGATGGATTAGTTTTGCTCGGAGACTTCTCTATCAGAATTGAGGTTCTTTTACGTCGTGTAAATTTTCCACACGGAACCACCTGTTTTACTTCCCTTGAGAAGAAAGCTGTGCTAAGGATCTTTACGCCCCAATAAATTCATCGTCCTCCGACGGATTTGAACCCGCGACCTTAGGCTAGTATGTTACCCCTATACCACAGAAGACAACACGGATTGAGGTGCACAGAAGCTTAAACTCCTCGCAAGGTGTAGTAAATAACCGTGCGTTAGACGGTTTCACCAACGACAGATTCAAGAATATCTTGAACAACCTGTTAGCTATGTATAGGATTCAACACAAAGAACTCAGTGAGTGCCCGCTCGTAACCTGTTTCTTATCTTTGATCAACTAGATCTTCGACAAAGGGTTAAGGGTGTTTTAGCTCTCTGTGCTTTGGACACACTAGTGAATTTTGTTAAGGTACCTGCGTTAATTATTGTGGAGAAATCTTGCAGGACGCTGTATATACTTTATCTCCAACATGTGCTAATCACACTGATGAAAATGCATTAAGTTCCCGAGAATGACCTCGTTTTTCAGAAAAAAGAGATTCGAATTAGAGAGGAGCTCTCAGAAGGGTCGAAAATGCGGTATCCGCCAAACCTCTGCTTCGAAGTAAAGTACCTATAGTTCAGTTGCAGCTAAACCGGTACCAAATCGGTAAATTGCAACTCACATCAGCGATATATATAGACCACACTAACAGGGAACATTCCCGTAGCTAGATGAATCCCAAAGCCTTCAACATCAGCACCTTAGTCTGACCGATCACGGAATATCTTGCGGGTACTAAGCAGCAACAACGGAACCGTCCGATGTGCTCCAAATTAGATTATAGGAGTATCATTCATTCTTTAGCACGGCCATCTGTGCTTAGAAGATTACATAATTATAGTCAATAATCAGGGCATTCTGGTGGCTATCGGAATATTTCCAACTAACCTAGTTGTGAATCCCAGCGTCAGAACCCCCTTTGCAAAGTCGGAGTGAGGTATTAATAGGAAATTATGCATACCTACACATCCAACATTCTCTTATTTTGTCAACACCATGCTGGACAAACAAACGTTGCAGAAATAGCTTACTTAGTCCAATGCTGGCGGGTTTTCATTTCGGCCAACTTTTTAAGAAGCATGCTAATGCAATATCCAGCGTATCTCCATGTGGGGAGAGGGAATACCCCCTTGGTTACGCGCAGCATATTACGTAGATCTTGGGATGACGGTATACCGGAAGCCTTGATCTACACTGATGGATCTAAGACCACCAACGATATTGGATTTGCGTATATTCCTGGAACTAAGCTACGTACTTTCGGTTTTCATTGTAGCACTTCCATTTATTGTGCAGAGCTGTTTGCTATAATTATACGGAGTCATTTATATGTGCGCCGTCATAAATTGCTTGGCTACCTGAATTTGAGTGATTCTCTTAGTGCAATTCAGGCTTTGTGAGCTGTACAACTACCATTCTATTCCATAATGTATCCAGGATTCCCTCCATGTTTTACACGCTTCTGGCGTTAGAATGCTGTGTGCATGGATTTCTGGACACATGGTTTGCCGTGAATGAAGTGGCGGATTTGGCAGCAAAGGAGACAACCACAGAACCCAGTATTACCATAATATATCGTATTACTTCGGAAGACTAAGCTTGAAATATAGAGTGGTGCTGGCAAGAAGTGTGATCAGCTCTCCGCGGAAATAAGGTTAAAGCGGTGAAGCAAACTCAGATAAAATTGGTTACCTTCTCTCGTGTATCTGTCGCTTGTTGATGATCATGACTCGGTCGGGTTTTAGTCATTGCATATCTCGTCGCGAGGAAATGATCTTGGCTTGGTTACCCATTGGCCACTGCAATTTTACTCATATTTACCTTTTTAAGGGAGACCCTGTTCCTCTTTGTCCATTGTGTGATAAACGTTTTCGGTCGGTCACGTCGTGCTAGTGTATTCTTCTGCGCACTTAAGGAACTCTGGAACTACCAGTTAATCTTGCAGAGGTCCTGGAGGACGATAAACAATGGGTCGAAAGGGTTTTTAAGTTTGCATCAATGCACAGTGGGCCAGAAGACAGTCAAAATGGGAAATGTTAAAAATGAGGAGTTTGGATCTTAGAGGTGCAAATACAGATATTAAAGCTTAGACAATGATCAATAAATTGTTTCTTAGCCCTTTTTGGCACATCTGAAGAGTCGCTATGTATAGGTTAGATAAAAAGTCCATTACTCAGCCGAAATTAACACAGAGCTGCAATGTGTCCTTTCCTTCTTTACAGTGCTGTGGTAACATTTAAGCAATGATACAACTGCAAGAATAAGTGCTGCAGATGGTGAGTTTCAACTGGTTAATAAGTGTCCGACATTTTATAGAGCTTAATAATGGTTATGTTGAATTAAATGTGACACAAATATTACAGACTACGTAACAGATGTTTTACGTTCTAATATATATATTTCCTTCACGAACCTTTGATGGTTTATGTGCTGAACGAATAAATATACCTTACATAACATATTCTAAAAAAGTTCATTGGCATCTTGTTGCGAACTTCGATTACAGAGCGTATTTTGTCTATTGGGCACTCCAGGTGGTCAGTGCTTTACATGAAGTGATTTGTACAAGCTATTCTTGGCTAGTAACCAAAGTAACAAGTCTGTTTACGGCATTATAATTTGTAAAATTGATACTTCCAGCTACCAGTGTTTCTTCTCTTTGATTTATTTTTTTCGCATGTAGAAAAAAATGGAATCATTTTGTATCAACCTCAGTTCAAAATGTTCTTTATTTCTGTTGGATTTGTGATATCGTAAATTGAAGTACTTCAGTTGTTTAAGAATTTCGACATCACGATATATTAAAATGAATTAAATACTAGTAAACCTACTCCCTCAGCTCTTCTTGGCAGAGAAAAAAGCAAACTGTTTTCAGAAAGTATCATGAAATTGAACATACGGAAAACCGGGACTTTCCCAGAGTCAACTGGTATCGAGAAACTTTGTTTTGCCGCTCAGTTAAGATTTGAAAGGTCTGAGAAAGCTGATGCAGCGAAACTGCACTAAATAGCCCCACCAAAGCCACCAAATTATTTTCTTCATTTAAAAACTATCCTTCTGAAAATATAAATAAACACAATAGCAACGCTAATTATTATTTGTTTTTGCCAAAACAAAACTTGCTGTTGGTGTTTTTAAACACACAAGCCGTGTGTGGGCAATGTTTGAGAGGTAGAGTTAGAACAGAATTAGCTGTGGCGTTGAATTTTTCAGTTCTAATTCTACCTATCAAATAATAGCAATGTATCATTAGCAGTTATAATGGATGTCAAATTTAGTACTACAGCTAAAAATGCTGACTTATACCCAGCATATAACATAATACGGGAGGCTAAGCTCATGTGTTACCCGAACAAAGAATATATTAATGTCACAGAAATTAGTGCTGAAATAAATTTAAAAGGATTGCACACCATACACTTCGACGGATTATTCAATGTATGGAATCCATTCCAACTAATTTTTATTAAACAGGGTAGCCTAAAGTTACTCAGCAAATGCGGCGGGAGGGGGGGTTATGATGGTAGTACAGGTCATCAAGAATTTAAGCAGACATATACCGATGAAAGTTACTTATCTGATCCAGAAATGTTTCTGGTCTCCTTGGCTCCGCGTTTGCTATATAGTGATGGAGTTGAAAAAATAATTATTTTGTTGTTTGACGATGCTGTCAATTCCCAGGATCACAACAGTGTCGCCAGTGTGCCAGAATTTTGTTCCGCATGAATTCTTTTACATGCCAGTAAATCTGCTGACATGGGCCTGTTGTTTTTAAGCACACTTAAAAACCATCGATCTGAGCCGAATTTGAACCCGCGACGTTGGGATCAGTAGGCCAGCGTCTGACCAATTGAGCCACCAAGACTGACAATGATGGAGTTGACAATACAGATACTGTTTACTGGAGAATACATGCGACCATCATCTACAAAATATTCCAGGCCTAACCACATAAAATTCATGCATGTGACAAGTGTTTTGGTGATTTCTTCTGGAAGGGAAATAAATTGTAGCGGTTTGACTTAGGATGCGCTTAAAACTGTACCACTTTCTGTAAAGCACTACCCCCCGTTTTACCTCTCTGCTGGTGACCACAAAGTGCTAATTCATTAATCTCAGATCATGAATTCAGCAATGATATCCATTGGTCAACTGTCTGAGGAGACACAAGTGGCACGTAACAAGGATATTAAAAAATACCAACAGTATCACACAAGAACAAGTTCTTGCCGTAATACAAAGAGTGATCTGCTGATCAATTTGCTGGTGTCATCGGATCCTAAACTATGAAGAACCACAAGCCTTGCTTTATTTGAGTTCAGCCTTTTATTTGAAATAAGGCCACTAAATAACAAACAATATTACATCTATGCATTGATATGTGTTTCATAGCTGTTAATAATAATTTTAGCCGTTATTGAGACCAATCGTTCCATCTCTTTCCATGATTCATTTTATAAGGGCGCTGATGACCAATTAGTTGAGCGCTCTTAAATTTTTGTCCCCCTCCGTACCGTTTCCTGGTCACGTAACTTTGTTGGGGAATGAAATGGCGTATTTGGCAGCAAAGGCGGCAACCACAGAACCCTGTATTACCATCTCTCGTGTTACTTCGGAAGACTTTAAGCTTGAAGTGCGGAGAGCGATGCTGTCATACTGGCACGAAGAGTGGTAAGCTCTCCGCGGTAATAAGCTTAGAGAAGTGAAAAAACTTCCGATAAACTCGGTAACTTCGCGTATATCTCGTCGCGAGGAGGTTAACTTGGCTCAGTTGCGAATTGGCCACTGCAATTTTTCGCCTGGTTCCCTATTTAAACGGGTCCCTGCTCCACAAGTGGCTGACGAAGTAATCAGTAGGGCAATAGTCGCTTGGGTGGCTAGACATCCAAGATCTGACAGATCCCGCCGCCAGTGACAATATAGGAACCCAACCTGCACCATCAGACATACAAAAACACCAAAGCTTGTAAAACCCTGACAACCTATACCACCTCACGGGTAAATCCGTAATTAAACGGATAGGTACCATGGCCACCTTACCATCCGCCTGGGTTAACCCAGACGACTCGTACTCACTCCTGGACTCCTGGACTCCTGTCCGCTATACGACAACGTTTTGTCAGTCAATCACGTGCTGCTAGTGTTGCTCTCTAGCGCACCTTCTAGACTCTCTGCAGCTGCCTGCCGAGAGAGAGAGAGACAGAGAGAGAGAGAGACAGAGAGAGAGAGTTTTTCTCGAACAACAAGCTGTCGAAAGAGTTTTTAAGTTTTTAGGGGACAGTAACTCGAGTTTGAGGATTTGAAATTTTAGGTACCTAGTTTTTATACTCTTTTATGTTTAACACTTGGTTTTAATTTTGGTTTTTGCCACTCTTTTGTGTATTTATTTATTTTCCTTTTTATTAGTATTTTTATTTTTGATTGAAGTACATATCTGACTTTTGCCATAAAATGCTTTTAAGGGTGCTGATGAGCATGAACTTTAGCGCCCTTAATCCTACTTCTCCCTTTAACCCATTATCAATTATTGAATTAGTAATTTCACAATTCCACGCCTTCTCGGATGGTTTTCTTTTTCCTGTTTTCCATTTTTAAATCACATTCACTTTGAATTACATGTAATGGTCTTTCCACTGTCTTGCATTAAAATCAAGCGTTATTGTCTAATATATCACATGGTGTCTTTGCTTTATACCAGGTATGGGTGTTCTTGACCCGGTGTGTCACCGCATTTCACATTCCCCTCCACTCCTCCCCACTCATTTGCTTTTTACAAGACAAAAGCAGTCGCCAATTCAATGACGAAACATTCTATACGACCTGCTTTCCACAAAAATGGGTCGAAAATTTTGGGAAGTATGGATCCTTAAATATTTTGTGGCATTCAAAGTTACATAATACAGTGTAACTCGGAGCTCACTGAGGAATATTCTCTTCTCCGAGGCAAGGAATTCTGTGACCATATTGCTATTAACAAATACCCCAAACTGCGTAGATTTGCAACAAATATTGTAGCTATTTTAGGCTCAACATATATTTGTGAGCAATTTTTATCCCATATGAAGTTTACAAAATTGTCTCACCGTAGCAAGTTGTCACAAACACATTGGTTTAGACACTACGATTAAAATTGTCAAATTTGAAGTTTCTGAACTTGCTAAAATGTAATGTACATATTAATTAAACGCTACGTAAGTGTTGAGTATTGTTTATCGGTTTGATCTTCCTGCAAGTTCCATACATTTTCTCCAATTTTGTAACAAGTATTACATATTTTGATTTTCAAAACTTTACTGTATGAATAATAATGAATAAACCCTTTTATTTTGTTTTGTTATTTAATGCATACCTTGAGTTTTACTAAATAGGCTTTTCTAGCCTTTCGAAACTAATAATTGCATTACGCCACTGCTGCTGTAGAGTGGTAGCTGCGTTGTGGCGTACTACCCACTCCAATTCCTTCCCTACTGATTCTGACACGCGTTCACTCATACTTGGTTTAGACAGTAAATATCGTTTTATAACTTCTGTAAACGTTGCTATCACAAAACTCTGAGCCATCTAGCGGGTTTTATGCCATTCATATGCCTAGTTTTTGCTTCTCCGTGTCACATAATGCAAAATCACGCATAACTCTCTATGTGAAATAATATTCTCCCCAACCAAACTTTAGAGTGGGCAGGAAAAGCCAAAGAAGAAAATCTGAGGAAGCAGCTTTCCCCTCGGGCAACATAATAATGTGCAAATAAAGAACATAGCATAATTAATACTCGTTCACTGCTAACACCATTTGGCACTCTCTGAAGCTCATAATCTGCCCTTTCTTTTTTATTTTATAACCCGCAATAACTCCGATTAATGAGCATACGCAGTCACTTGCCTCGGGATTTCTCATGTCACGTGGACAATGTTACATATACATATAACACGAGTAATTATAGATAAACTGTGTTATTAGAAAAGAAGATATGACAAATGCGGGGGTTTATTACAATAATTTTGTCGAGAAAACCACACTTTTCTTCTACAGCCATGGATAAAATGATAGAGCGCGTTAGGAGTAACGTTTTGTTGCAGCGTGGTTTACATAAGTCGATATTCCAACATGCAGCTGAGTTTATTGATAGTCTCTGGTCCATATGTTATCGTCTGCCGGACACACAATAGGCTGTATCTTGAATCACCACTAACATTTGTATATATACCCGCAAATACCAAGATGCAGCTTATTTGTGTGTCCGACAGATGATTACATATGGAACAGAGGCTATCAATAAAGTCAGCTGCATTTTGGAATATCGACGTGCGTAAACCGCGCTGCAACACGACGTGAGATTTTTTCCATGGCTGCACTAACTGCAGGGCATTCTTCGTTTAATACCTGATATAAAGATAGCAAGTTCTACTGGGACGATATGTTGCTATGCAGTATACACCTACACTGACTTTTTATGCCTTCTCTCTTTTTAGAATAGGGGACGAGTACACACGAGGAAAAAGCTCGTAACACCTGTACCGTTTTGTGAAATATAAGTTCAGCATATGTAGTAAATGAGTTCATAATTGTATGTTAGATACGTCACAGATCTGCCTCCGTGACTGACTGCATTACATTAGAACAGGACCACCTCACATAACGGTTGCTCACAAGTTTAAAAGTGTATGTGTAAGGGTAGCTTATTGTAGTAACTCTGCAAACAACATAAATGTTTGTTTTTTCCAGCTGTACATAACTGACTGTGTGCTTTCATTTTTTGCAGTGTTACGAAATTCTAAAGCAGTCAATGACAAACCTCAAGGGAAAACCAACGCCAGGTGGAGATCCCTTTGAAGCTGTACAAACGTTTGTTCTTAACCCCAAATCCATCACAATGGGCCAGCTCTATGGAGAATTTGACCTTATGACACATGAATGGTAAGTACTCGTATAAAAACGCCAGAAGTGAAGAGAAACTTAAATGTTAACAATTTATACCTTTCGTATCCCAACTATATCACGTAGCGATGTCTCTTGTGGCTAAAGACATTAGCAGTTGCAAGAGGTTGGATTTCAGACCTATAGTTGTGCACACTCGATATAAACGCCCAGACACTCTCAGCACTCTTTCACTACCTGTGAAATGTCTCAAGTCTACAATTGCAATTCGAGTAACTGACAATTTTGAAACAGGCATGCAGTATAGTTACACCAAAATTTGTGCACATTTTCCAATTAGTTCTCGGGGTATTACTTGTCACTATATTTTTACTGTTTTAAAAACAATGTTCCACACGATATGTAATATTACTTAAAAACTACAATTGTAACTCTTCGTGGCATATTAGTATATCGTGTAAATGAACTTTTAATTGTCCTTGTAGTTTGAGAGAAAGCTAAATATTTTATGTGCAACTTAAATTCCTTGTTTTGAACATTTACAGTAATATGAGTCTTAGTGTTACAAGGAGTTCTACAGAAATGCATTCATCTATACTGTAAAGTACATTCATCGTTTGGAACAATTTCAAGATGAGGAGTTGCAAAGTGCCAACAAATGAAAACCCTGTAAAACTGAGTTTGAATTATAACATTAAATTACAGTTTCCCAATTGTTACTTTTAAATAGTATTTAGTAAATACACAGGCCCTCCATTACCTTTTTCTAGTCCTCTGCAGCTAACTTGGTATTTGAAGCTTCCTGAGGTCTCTCTCTAATGGCCTGTTAACTTTAATGCATGAATTTGATTATGGCAAGGTTTGGAGGGATTACGGAGCACTTCGACCTATAGAAGATCTTACACGCCTATGCCCCTGACGGGGCGTCCCCAGGGAGGGGGGAGTCGGTCTGGGTGGCTCAGTTGGCTAGACGCTGGCTTACTGATGATCCCAAGGTCGCGGGTTCAAATCCGGCCCAGACCGATGGGTTTTAAGTATGCTTAAAAACGACAGCTCCGTGACAGTAGATTTACTGACATGTAAAAGAACTCCTGCGGGACAAACTTCCGGCACACCGACGACGCTGATGTGATCCCGGCAATTGACAGCGTCATTAAGCAAAATCTTTTTTTCCAGGGAGGGAGGGGTAAGGTGGAAAGATACCTAGTGTGACTGGATCTGAGGAGGGATGACAGCAGAGGGCAGGGACACTAGAAATTATAGATTTTAACTCCCCGGTGGCGGCTCGTACCTCGGCTCCTCTACCCCTCTGCGGGCTATAGGTCGCCTGAGGGGTCGGGACTCGGAGACCTCCTCCCCCAATCCGGAGGACGAAAATTTACAGAGAGGAAAGAGGTGCCATACACCCCAAAACTCAAGCCGATAATGTGAACAAACTACCAAGGAGGTTAAATGAGAGGTGAACTGGAGGGCCAGGAAATTCAGGGAATATTATTATCCTTCCCGAAGCGGGGACACCCCCCAAAAAGCTCAAGAAGGTTGGCCACGTGAATCGAACCCACGACCTCCGGAATGTGAGCCTCATACGTTACCATGAATCCATCTTGCTCGACCAATGCTGGTTTATCAACATCCAATCCAAGGAAGAAAGATTAATCATTTTTCACGTTGGTGGCAGATGTGACTTCATACCAAAGAAGTCCAAGCAATGGTCCACCCATGGAGGTTCCCACCATTAAGCAAATACATAAAATTACGTAAAGTTTCCTAAAACCATGCTGATGCCTAATCTTGCTCAGAAGTCTCTTCTAGTAGTTGACAATGCGTTCGATCACAATGCTCAAGTACCTAAACTACCAACATCCAACTCCCTAAAAGTGGATATGAAAGCCTAATTGCTAAAAAGTGCTACTAGGTTTGAAGAGTTATTTTTAAAGGTAAAACTTCATGATTTGATAAAGTTTCATAAACCCAGCCAAGATCGAATGCATTAGTTCACATATTGGCAGAGTGTGGACACAATACACTCAGATTCCCCTCTACTAAATCTTATTTAATTAACCTGTGATGATAACGGGTGATCTAAAAGACTCCGAACTGGCTGCGCTGTGTTTTGCCTGTACGCGTCCTCGGCGTTTGTCGCCGACTACCGCAGTTATAGAACAGCGCAGATGAAACTAACATGTTTAAAACTACCCCTAAACACTTTACTCACCAATGTTGTTAAAGTAGATGCCATTGTTGCCCATACATTTTTGGCACCTCTTTAGGAAATTATCCATCACTCGCCGTTTGTTCACGTTGAGAAATACTGGAAAATTCCTGACGGGTATTTTGTTTTAATTTTCCCAGGGTGTGTGGGTTTGTCTTATACACTTTATGCTTCAAGGTACCCTGAAATAGCAGAAGTAGCACGGGTTAGACGGGGGACCGAGGGGGCCACAAATCTCTACTAATAATTCTGTCCTGAAAACTTTCAATTGCTCTCTTCGAAAGATTGGCCGTATGTGTCGTTGCAATGTTGTTGGGAAAAAAAAGGCAAAATCACGCGCCCTGTCGGTTAATTCTCTAAAAAAAAGGGAGTGGGCAAAGTTCCCTTTTTTTAGAGAATTAAATTAAATTAATTAATTTACGAGCACCAACTGTTGACTCGAAAAAAATTAGGCCTATACCCTTTCTTTGCTAATGGCGTATCATACACCAATTTTTTCGTCATGAAGGGGTATTTTATGAACGATAATTTTGTGTACATATTCATGAAGGTAGAACCAAACCTCGTCCGTGAAAAATGTTAAACGTGGGTAAATTTCGCCATTGTATACATTATTGAGAGTACACTCACAAAATGTACGCCTAATTACAGGATCACCTGGTTAAAAATCAATTGCCGCAGTTATTTTATATGGCTTTAACTTTAGCAATTTAGCAGGTCTTTGCACAGAGCTATAAGAAATTCCCGCCTGTTGTGAAAGACGCCTAAGCAATTTTTGGAGGGACCTCTCCAAACGATGACCGATGTCGTCTTAGTGATTCTTGAATAAGAACAGTACGCCGTCTTTTAGATTGCACACTTCCTGTGGCCTGAAATGTATTGTCAAGTTCATGGATTGTTGTATGACCTGGAACTTCCACACCTGCAAATTTTTGTTCAAATCGCACTTTCACTTGCCGAACTGACTGGGTTAACACACACGAATCATAAATAAACAAATACACCCTGTGCAGTAGAAAACAAACGCTGAGCCATAATACACCTTGTGACTAAGTACAGGACACAATAATAAAGCACACTGGTAATAATGCAGCCGCACGATATCGCTTCAGCTCAATATTGCACTTTCAGAGCAGAGAAAAGCAAGTTAACCGCGTGACCTTGTGTACAGCAGTTACGTGCTACCATGTTTCCGTGTGTGGAGTGGAAAAACACCGTGCAGCGGTTCGGATGATTTTGGATGTCTCTGTATAAAACTCGCAGGATACCTTGAGCGACCTTCAATTCTTTTCTTTTTTTTTTTTTTTTTTTTTTTTTTTTTTTTTTTTTTTTTTTGTATTTACCTGCTAAACTTATAGTTATTCTGTGTAAGTCCGTGAGCAGGATACGCTTAGTGAGCACCAGTCGCCAGCCCTGGTGTAGGTGTAGCAAGTAGAAATGGAATGTTCAAGGTGAAAGATGTAGAAAAACCTTGCCGTTTAAGGCTTGGTAAAGCTTACCATCACGTGGAAGCACTTGAGCAACATTGGACTGAAAAGGTGAACTACTGAGGTGTAAGTGAGTATTTATGTGTATACCCCCTGAAGGTTACAATGTATTCCACTGACTATCCAGTTCCATTCACTGTACATATACAACTCCGTTATCTACTGGCACTATTCTTCTAATCCAGGCGGTATATACTGCGCACACTACCATCATTTTATGTATTTGTTCTTATAATGATTTCTTGGTTGGAAACACTGGCAAAAGCGGTTCTTGTCGTTCGTCTTCAGCAGCAGTGGTGTTTGGTTTTAATTGTCGTTGTAAACCACCCCATGTTCTCGTTGCTAAGCAAAAGATAGCTTGAGTTACTCTTTTTGCGACGGTTTTAAATTTCCTTTTACAACACTGAAACGAATACAGTGGCGTGTACGGTAAAGAAGTACGGTGTTATTATGTTTACTGACGAACATTATGGAATTTATTAAGAATTTGCAGGGAAGCATAATCATGAAATTAGTCAACTATTGTCTACACAAGTTTTAGTAGTGTTCAATGCAAGGCCACAAATTATATTTCTCCAAAACCTTCAAAGCTGGTAAAAACCGAAGAGTTTTAACTGGTGAATGATTGCACAAATAATGTAATAATATTTGGTTATAAAAAACCTGGCACGAAGAGTGGTCAGCTCTCCGCGGAAATAAGCTTAGAGAAGTGAAAGAACTTCCGATAAACTGGGTAACTTCCTGTCGCATATCTCGCCGCGAGGACGTTAGTTTGGCTCGGTTGCGTATAGGCAATTTTTCGCATGGTTACCTATTTAGAAGGGACCCTGTTCCTCTATGTCCGCTGTATGACAACCTTTTGTCAGTGCGTCATGTGGTAACTTCCTGTCGCATATCTCGCCGCGAGGAGGTTAGCTTGGCTTGATTAAGAATAGGGCACTGCAATTTTTCGCATGGTTACCTATTTAAAAGGGACCTTGCCCCTCTATGTCCGCTGTGTGACAACCTTTTGTCAGTTCGCCACGTGCTGCTAGAGTGTTGCTCTCTAGCGCACCTTCGAAATTCTCTGCAGCTGCCTGCTAGACTTGCAGAAGTCTTAGCGGATGATAAAACAGCGGTTGCTAGTTTTTAAGTTTTTAGCGGAGTATAATATCAATTTGAGGATTTAAAATTTTAGTTATCTGTTTATGTTTTTGGGCATATTTATCACCTTGTTTCATATCTGGCTATTGCCACTGTTTTTTACTTTTTGTGTATATTTTTCTTGTTGCTAGTATTTTTGTTTCTGAGTAAAATGTATATCTGGCTATTGCCATGAATCTTTTAAGGGCGCTGATGACCTCGAAGCTGAGCGCCCTTAAACCAAACCAACAACAACAACAGTGCGTCACGTGCTGCTAGAGTGTTCCTCTCTAGCACACATTCGAGATTCTGTGCAGCTGCCTGCCAGACTTGCAGAGGTCTTAGCGGACGACAAAACAGCGGTTGATAAGTTTTTAAGCTTTTAGCGGAGGGTAGTATCAATTTGAGAATTTAAAATTTTAAATATAACTTTTTATACTTTTTGACATATTTATTATCGCGTTTTATATCTGGCTATTGCCACTGTTTTTTACGTGTATGTGTATATTTTCTTTGTTGCCAGTAATTTTATTTTTGATTCAAGTTTATATCTGGCTATTGCCATGAATTTTTCAAGGGCGCTGATGACCTCGAAGTTGAGCGCCCTTAAACCCTCCCCTCCCCTCCCCTAAAGTAGTTAGTGAAAAACAAAAGTGTTTTTATTGATGTAAAATTTCAATGTTGTCACTAGTCACGTCAAAAGATGTGCGCGCGCACTGGATGCAACACAGAAAAGTGCATCTCGTTTGTTAGTGTTAATGGGTTTAAAGTTAAGTAGTTCAGTATTTTGTTTGGCAGTTAAGGTTTATGTCATATTTTTAACTTCTTCTGCGCGTATTAGAGTACATCAAGCACCATTTTGTACCGTAAGGTTTGTGGTGGTGTAAGAGAAAAATACGCCGGGAAACCAAAGGCAGGGTATGCACACTGCCCATGTGCTTCCGTGTGCTTCACTAGGAGGAAAACACATGTAGACAGAACACAGCATTTCCTGGAAACCTACTGCTCCGAATATGGAATCCGAGTGCTTGTAATCAACAAACTCAGAATGCAGATAAAAGTAGTGGGACTGATTGTTCTGCAACTTTAATATTTATCAGTTGGTGAATTTTAAACTTTATAAAAACTATAAAAGTTGTAAAAAACTAAGTTTTTGAGAATTAATATTTTTTATTTAATAAACCAAAGCATTATAAAGTTTTCTGTTTCCTATTCTTCCGAGAGTACTGATCTATAACAGAGTAATAGGTATTTAAAATTAACTAAATTTTGAAATCTTCATCTTGTGGAGCAGTTTTAGGTACGCTGTCAAAACAATAGCTAGAAGAGGTAATAAATTTAAAGGTGTTGAAGATATTACAATGAAAATTTGTACTTTATCCTTTATATGTATTATTTGAGTCTGAACATAATCCGCTAATAGTTGTATAATTTAGAAATTTCAACTATGTGTACGCTTAATACAAATTCAAAGTGCATACCCATGTCCCCACACCATGCTACGCCACTGATACTGCGAATGGTAGCTCCACGGGGTAGATGTTTTATTTGTTACCCGACAAAAACAAATGACATGTGAAATTGCTTTACGTCGTATAATTTTATATGCGTTCTTTCTGGTGAAAAGGTCCTGAAAAGGTGGTATTTGATTTTGAAACAGCTGTGCACAATGCAGAGAAACGATTGTATAAAAGCGATCATCGTGGCGTGCAGGTTCCGTTTAACACAAACTTGATGCGCGCATATACAGCATACTGGGTTAGCTTCATATTACAAGGACAAACATTCTGATGTGGAAAATTACTGCATTGGTGGCTATGTACAGGATACATTTACAGAAAGCTTGATGACAGAAGTACCAGACTCAGCTACTCCAATCGCATGATTACTTAGTGCAGAATGATATCAATTCCGAAGGGCGTTTTTCACCAGCGGCTATATGGGGAAGTCAGAATTTAGTATGTAACATAGGACAAATAACTCCTGCGTAGCTTTCCACAGTACATTAGGTAAACAATTTAGTGATTCACTTCCAAATATTTTTACTACGTATAGCATGGGAGGTATAGTATTCGATCCAAAATTTGGATGAGGAGATCAAACTGGAAATATGTTTTGAGACTCCCTGATCCAAATAAAGAGAAGCAGTTTTAGAAAAAAAAGGTACAGAGCGTTTGCGTGCGGGCGTGGGTGCATGCGTGGGTGCGTGCGTGGGTGTGTGGGTGTGTGGGTGGGTGGGCGGGCTGGCGCGGGCGTGTGCGTGCGTGAGTGGGTCCGTGTATGGGTGCGTGCGTGTGTGTGCATGCGGACGTGTGCGTGCGCGTGTGTGTGTGGAGGGGGGGTTGGTGGGTGTGTCCGTCGGTGCATCTGTGTGCGCGCGAACAGCATAACTCAAAAACGAAAAGTCGGTTAAAAACCAAATTTCGTATTCAAGTTTAATATCTTCCAAGGAAGTAACACGAAAATTTGAAGAAAATTCCTCCACCCTAAACTAGCCCTTACATGGAAAATTGTTCGAAAACTTTCATTTCCTCAAAAATACCTCTAACGATTTTGATTAATATGCCAGCTGTTTAAGATATTTTTATGCCAAACGAAATGTGTATTTTGACTTTTCTGGCTAAAGCTTATGTAGTCCTGTTTACTGTTGATGACGTTTGCATAATCGTAAGAGATAGACTAAATCTTATTATATAAAGAACGCAGGTCTGTTAAAGTACATAATTTATGTCAAGTAAGGCTTTTTGTGAAGTAAACCATTTCTGAGATATTCCTTGTTATTTGTCAGAATTTTGCAATACATGCAGACTACTGTCTAATGGGAAGTCATTCATTTTTTATCTCATGGTTATGTAAAGAGAATGGAATTTCAATAGCATCATATAGCGACCACTCTTTTCTTTGTTTTTTTTTAATTTTTTTATATTTTTTTTTAATTTTTTTATTTTTTATTTTTTATTTATTTTTTTTAAGTTCCTTTTACAACCTGCCTTTCACCCTGTGGGTATATCGCAGGATAATAGGTGCCACTCTTAAAACATTTGACTACTGTTTAAATCCTACTGTATGCCCCTTTTAGCAAATTTAACGACTACATGATTTATTAATGTATTTACTATGAATAGCCTAAACACGGGCTAAAATTCGATGACGCAGAACCCTGTCATCCCTCTCATATCCAACTTAACTTAGCCTAAAAGGGCTAAATTTGACTGTAGAATAATTATGCCTGCGTGTAAAACATGACGCCATGCGGTAATCTCCGAATAGAGACTTATGACGTTCTTGCACTACAACAATTTCAGTGCCTTCCGCTATCCACGAAACCAAAGGTTTTGCTTAGAAACACAATGTTGAGTAATTTCATCGTAAACATATCGTTAAATTATTTTAGAGCTTATAAATACGTTTATAAGCGCATATTTATTTCCCAAATATTTCCGCACAAACGGAATAAAGCTGTAGCAGCACACGCACGGAATTTGCGCATAAATAAGAAACGAAGCTTGATCGCCAAATAAAACCTTAAAAATCGTAATTAGGAATACAATTCATTCATTTTCTACGTAATTTCCCAATTTAAAAATTAAGTATTGCAAACACCTCAAGAGACTCAAGCACCTTACTGAATTGTCCACAATATGAAACGGGACAAATAACCCGCCTACCACTACAGTAAACATAACATACTGCTCAATGACATATAATAATTTTTAATTTGGAATGTATTTTAAAATGGTAAGAAAGCAATTGTAACTGCCGTAGTAATATATAATAATATTATTTCCCTATTCCTAAGCATAGAAATCTGAAGCTGAGAAAGGACTTTGTATTTCTTTATTCCAGTGAAGTTAAATGTAAAAGTTGTATATCTGCGTAATATGACTATTGCATTTTGATGACCCATAAATTTATCTTAACTGTGTAGGTGATATCAGCCTTCCCAATCATAATGCCCCCTTGCATGCGTACCTAATTAATATATATTTATTTATAGTTATGTTTATATGAAACACATTAGGTCGTAGGAGGGCGCGTGTGTGCGTGCAAGCTCACTCACATACGCGCACACATACACATTCACACTCCCGTTTATGCTTCCAGACTCTGGAGAGGATACGGAATAATCTTGGCTAGAGAAAAATCCCCATCCCCAAACCGGGATATAAACCCGGGACCCCTCGCACAGTAGGAGTTACGGGCCAGCCAATATATTCCTAAATCGAACAACGGTTACGATAACTATCAAGTTTAGTTTTAAGAGTGGTACCACTGTAAGCAGTGCCCAATGTCGCTTTCATACAGGCCTGGGCAACTGGTGCTCTCTAACCACAGCCGCTCACGCCTTTGTACTGCTGACTGTATATTTAGCAGATAAAGAGAGATGAGGGTGGCTCATGCTATTCCGCGAGTTCCTGAGTCCTACTTCCACACACTGCAAGGAATCCTTTTAGTGTTAAATTCTAAAACTCTAATTGTTTCTGTACTCACTTATTACAATATTTGATATATACATAGGATACAATCCTGCAAGTTTGATAGAAGTTGTACAATGTTATATTTTATTTATAAACACGTCCAGAAATTCTTTGTTTACGTACTAGATTCTCCCAAATGGAAAGGCAAAAGACTAATTAAACAAACCGTAGACCTGTGCAAAACAGCAGATGTCGCATTCATTAATCTAGAGTTCACGTATGGTGTTACATTAGCTGTTATGTAATGCACATTAGTCCTTCAGTATACATACAGCCAATGGCAGTGTTTATGGGGTCATTATTTTCACACTACAGTCATCTTTTTTTTTTTTTTTTTTTTTTTTTTTTGGGGGGGGGGGCGTTAGTATAGTATGAGTTGGTCTATCTCTAACGGTTTACCAGTTATGCAAAAGTCGTCCAGAGTAAATACGGCTACAGGGGCTATAGCCAGAAATTTCAAAATACATTTCATTTGTCATAAAAGTATCTCAAACATATGACATTTTAATCAAAATCGTTAGAGCCATTTTCAAGAAAATCAAAATTTTCGAAACATTTTCCATGTAAATGGTAGTTTAGGTGAGACTATTTTCTTCAAAATCTTCGTGTCACATTCTTCAAAGATATTGAACTTAAGTACCAACTTTGGTTTTTAACGGACTTTTCGTTTTTGACACAGACACACACGGACCTTTTTCTAATTTTTTTTTTTTTTTTTTTTTTTTTTTTTTGATTCCGATGAAATCTCGACATCGCATTTTTGGGTAGAATACAATACTTACCCTACTTACCAGCAGAGAAAGTAAATAGGCATCCAGGATAAAGACCACTTTGCAGGCCATTGTCAGAAAATTCAAGATACTCATTTCATTTGTTACTGAAGTATACTAAAGCAGTGGTATTTAAAAAAATCATTCAACATTTTTTAGAAAGTCAAAATATACTTTTCTATGTTAAGGGTTGTTTAAGCTATGGCATTTTCTTGGAATATGCTGAGATAGCTCAGTGCTTAACCGACTTCTCATTTTAGAGTTACGCTATTCACTCTTAAGCACACGCACACCTACATGCACCCGCACTGGGAGGCCCTTTACTCAGAAGAATTGCATTTTTGGGATGCCTTAGAGGGCCTCAAAACATATATCTCCGGTAAAATTTAGCCATAGAATTTCTGGGTGGAAAGCAATACTTCCCCTACTTACTTTACGGAATATATAAATAATATATTGCAATGTAAGGATGGTAAGTGATTTTTACTGAACCGAGGAAAAGTTTGCAAAGACGAGCGAGAAGCAGTCGAGGATTAGTAAAAGCCCTTAACACACGCTTATTGCACATAGTTTTTGGGAAATAATTAGTAATTGAATGCGTATGAATGAAATGTGAAATACTAACATTCAGCTTTCCATGGTGTATCGATGTTTGAACTTAGCATATATTAACTATACCATCTTCCGCATCTCTTTTTAAATTTTTCAGGTATGAGAGAAATACAGCTTATTTTCTTCGATTTTAGAATTAATACAGTCGTTGACATTAGCTACCACTTCTATGGGTAATTATTGCTTTGAGCACGGCCTACTCTGTTTATCTCGCGGAACGTGTATTAAGATTCAGTGACTCTGCATAATATCTTCGATCTCATTACAACAAAAATTGGACTGATCCCAGTACTTTATTCTTTCAAATTATAACATATGCAATATAAATCAGTAAGAGGATAATTATTGAGATTGTAAACATCAACAAGTAGGTTTGATTATATTTTATATGCTTATTAGTCAAGATATTTAGCTTAAGAGCGTCAAAATGCTAATGGCCTAGACTTTAAAAATATGTGATACAGGGGGGTAGGTTAAGTTGGTAGTATCCGCACATGCTTCTTAGAATTTTTGTCAGGCTACAATGATCATCGATATATTTACACCGATGGATCAAAGAGCACCAACGGTGTTGGATATGCTTATGTTTATGGAACCGAACCATATACATTTGGTTTTCCAAATAGCACTTCCATTTTTACTGCAGAGCTTTATGCAATTTATCGAGCCGTTTTGCATGTGCGCCGTCGTAAATTAGGTGACTGCCTGATCTTGAGCGATTCCCTTAGTGCACTGCAGAGCCTTTGTCAGTTGTACAATCCCCACCCTATTGTGCAACGTATCCTGGATGCCCTCCATGTTTTACACGCTTCTGGCGTTGACGTGGTGTGTGCATGGATTCCTGGTCACGTAGGTTTGCCGGGGAATGAAATGACAGATTTAGCAGCAAAGACGGCAACTACAGAACCCAGTATTACCATCTCACGTGTTACTTCGGAAGACTTTAGGCTTGAAGTGCGGAGAGCGGTGCTGTCGCCCTGGCACGACGAGTGGTCAGCTCTCCGCGGTAATAAGCTTAGAGAAGTGAAAGAACTTCCGATAAACTGGGTAACTTCCTGTCGCACATCTCGTCACGAGGAGGTTAGTCTGGCTCGATTAAGAATAGAGCACTGCAATTTTTCGCATGGTTACCTATTTAAAAGGGACCCTGCGCATCTATGTCCGCTGTGTGATAACCTTTTGTCAGTTCGCCACGTGCTGCTAGAGTGTTGCTCTCTAGGGCACCTTCGAGTTTCTCTGCAGCTGCCTGCCAGACTTGCAGAGGTCCTAGCGGACGACAAAACAGTGGTTGATAGGGTTTTTAAGTTTTTAGCGGATTGTAATATCAATTTGAGGATTTAAAATTTTAGATATTTGTTCATGCCTTTTGACCTATTTATTACATTGTTTTATATCCGGCTATTGCCGCTGGTTTTACGTTTATGTGTATTTTTTCTTTGATACCTACTAGTATTTTATTTTTGATTCAAGTTTATATCTGGCTATTGCCATGAATTTTAGAAGGGCGCTAATGACCTAGAAGCTGAGCGCCCTTAAACCCATAAATCATCATCAAGTTGGTAGACGTGAATATGGGATAATTCATTTACCTGTATTGTCAACGTAACCGGAAAGACCATGTAAACTACTATCCCCAAAAAAGTAATCCAATGTTATTTTGATGTTGGTGTTTCTTCTCGGCATGAAGAATAACTTCAGTTTATGCGATGTATGTTTTCCCCTAAGTGAACTTGGACAATACCTAACTAATGGTTGCTTAAACGATAAAGTTGGTTTATGTTAGAGTAACCTCTGAAGCTAGTCAAATTGCATTTGAACTTTAATGGACGAGATATCCCGTTATGAACAACCACTAAAATATTACGTCTTAAACCTGTGAGTTGCATACTAATGTGAACAGTTTGCATAGCGTAATACCCTCAACGAACACACGTCACGTTCTATTTCTTATTTCAATTTTACGCTGCATTACTCTGCAAAGAGGAACACTTTGTTTTAATATCACACTCCATTTTCCAGACTGCTGTATGTAGTGTGATTCAAAATTATGTAATACAAAATACTTTACATTATTCTGAAAAACATAATACATATTTTACATTTTTTCATAATATTCTTTTACAGCTGTGAAATCAAGTTTATATTTTTCATGCTTTCTTAGATAACAATGCCTAATGGTAGAAAAATGTAGCTTTGAGAAAAATTGAATGGAAATTTAAAACCACTTACGATGCTTTTGTTTCATGCTTTATACTTAATCATATACATTTAATTGGTTATGTGTTTAACCGCAAAAATTATTAAATATCAACTTTATTATTAAAACTCTTGCTCCAAAGAATTTATTGTAAGAAAAATAGAAGGGCTCAATTTTTTTTTTTTTTTTTTTTTTTTTTGTGGGGGTGGTAGTACTTAACGCCAAATTTTAATACCTACGCCACCGCAGACCAGGAAGATACTCGCCCCTGCGCCGCCTTGTTCACCATAAATCCCATTTGTTCACCATGTACTCCATATGCTATCTCTCTACTCCGTTTCTGCAGAACCTCCTCTGCACTATCGGCGTGAGATTCTCTTGGCAAATTATGGTTGTGCGCTTAGATGTATGCCTAAGCACCAAACGTTGGCTTCTTTTTTCACCACCACGCTAAGAGAACGATACAGGAATAGCACCCTTACTCCTAAGCCTGCGGGGTTTCGTTTCCAAGATCTTCTAATGAAGCTTGGAGTGGAACTGCCTAGGATGTTCGCCAAGGGCGAGAGGCTTTACCGCCCTTGGCTATCTGGCACGCCCCATGTAGATCTTGGTATGACCGTACACCAGAAATCCACGATGCCTATTTCAAGTATCCGCACGTTTTTCTTAGAATTTTTGTCAGGCTACACCGACCGTCGATGTATTTATACCAACGGGTCAAAGAGCACCTACGGTGTTGGATGTACTTAGGTTTATGGAACCGAACCACATTCATTCGGTTTTCCAAATACCACTTCCATTTTTACTGCAGGGCTTTATGCAATTTACCGAGCCGTTTTGTATGTGCGCCGTCGAAAATTAGGTGACTGCCTGATTTTGAGCGATTCCCTTGGTGCACTGCAGAGCCTTTGTCAGTTGTACAACCCCCACCCTATTGTGCAACGTATCCAGGATGCCCTCCATGTTTTACACGCTTCTGGCGTTGGCATGGTGTGTGCATGAGTTCCAGCTCATGTGGGTTTGCCGGGGAATGAAATGGCAGATTTGGCAGCAGGGGCGGCAACTAGAGAGCCCAGTATTGCCATCTCGCATGTTGCTTCGTAGGACTTTGGGCTTGAGGTGCGGAGAGCGGTGCTGTCGTCCTGTCACGAAGAGTGGTCCGCTCTCCGCGGCGGTGGGATTGGAGAAGTGCGGTTTCCTGTCACTGGCACTGCATTGCTCGACGGTTCCACAAGCGGCCGACTAAGTAAACAGTAGGGCAATGGTCGCTTGGACGGCTAGACATCCAAGATCTGACACATCCCGGCGCCAGTGACAATACAGGAACCCAACCTGCACCATCAGACACATAAAACACCAAAGCTTGTAAAACTAGACAAGCCTATACCACCTCACGGGTAAATCCGTAACTAAACGGATAGGTACCGTGGCCACCTTACCCTTGCTGGTGTTTTTGTTTTTGAGTGAAATTTATATCTGGCTATTGCCATGAATCTTTTAAGGGCGCTGATGACCTAGAAGTTGAGCGCCCTTAAACCACACCAAACCAAACCAAATCTTCATTTCTTTGTAATGTTCGTCTTTTCTAATTTTCACCATGTGCTCCTTGCTTGTTCGCTTTCTGATTCCTTGTAATCTTCGTTTTCCCGGGATTTCGGTATATGCTCCCTGTTTCCTTTCCTTTCTGATTCTTTGTGATCTTTATCTTCCCTGGCTTACTGCTTATACTCTATTTCTCTTCCCCTGCGGTTACATGTATTATATACCTTACTGTTTATACTCTGTTCCTGTTTCTTTCTGGTTTTATTTTTTTGTGCTTTTTATCTTCCGTAGCTGTTCACATTTTCTATTTCTCTCCCGTAAGTCTCGGAAATCTTCGTCTTTCCTAGCTTTGTGCATATATTCCTTATTTTGTATCGTTTCAAGTTCTTTCTAACTTTCATATTTCCTATCTTGTTGCATTTGTTTTAAACTTACGTCTTTTACTTATGATTATCGCTGATAAGTTACGTCATTCTTGTAATGTTCATTTATCCTAGCTTGCGGCTTATCCGCGTTATTTTTTTTCATTGCCACTTTGTTATATTCTTTAACTTTATACAAGGTTTTCTCTTTTTGGTACGTTGTCATTACGAATGATGCAACACTTTTGGTATTAACTTTTGATCGGTTAATTCACCATTTGTTGTTGTGTGTTCTGAATGTCGCCAGCCTCAGAACCGTTAAATACAATAGGAACTAGCATGGATGGGTCGTTAGAATAATTAAGTAGTGACAATTTGTTTGCAATTAAATCCAACTCATTTCATTTCCTCTTTACGATGCTACTCCTGTATCATACAAAACCCTTGCATTACAACTATGTGGATCAGTCAACCAGTATATGGCCAAAATCTTCATAAGAACTTTAAATATAAGTGTGCATTAAATACACTGTATTCTTAACACAGACACTTAATTCAATTGCCTAAATCCCTCGATATGATCCCTTGTAATTCCACACTGACACTGCATTGCAAGTTACTTTTACATAATCAATAAAATTACAATAGCCTGCAACCACACATAAGGGATGTGGTACAATAGCAATAATGAATTAATGAAATTGAGGTTCCAGACATTGCCTAGATGAATTTTATTAGTTATTTTAGAACTCCAGGCTTCAACATATATTACAGTTGATAATGCCAGTGCCGCACATTTGTGCTCTGCGTGTCTTTAAATTCATTAAATATATCTTATTTTTACTCAGAATCAGCAATCACATTGGCTACTTTCACGGAAAAATATGGTCTCTTAGCATTATAGTTACAGATGGTTCGTTTCTCACCCGGATTATGAGAAGCCTTAGAACGTAAACAACGAGTACAAAAGAAAAGAAGCTTACTGAAGGAACAGTTGAAAACCCGACTATGATAAATAATAAAATATGACTGAATAATATAAAAGAACTGGTTCAATCATCGCTACTTCGAAGCAAAAGCCGCTAAAAGAAGGCTCTAGAATGTTACTTTTATAAAGCTTCTGTGGATGTTCACATTTTTGCTCACAAAATCACAGCACTAAATAGCTTTTCAATGTAAACGGGAAGTGCTAGTTACGACTTGCGGGAGCTAATTCAAATGTTTCTTTCATGACTTGGAATGAAAAGAAAGAAATGGTGAAAAAGAAATAAACAATGGTGAACCGCACAACTTCATGCACGTCTGTTAGAATGATGGAATATTTCGAAAACGGCTTAAAGTTCAAAAAACAGATTGTTGAACACAGACTCTGTGCTTTATTGAGCTCTACGTTTGCCATCAACTTAATTTTCGTTATGCGTTATGGTTTCCTACTTATGCAAACGCACACAGAATGCAGTCAAATAAAGGGGCGTTCACAATCTATTCTCAGGAAATTCAAGATAAACCCACCTACATTATTTTTCCATGTAAATTTGTTAAATATGCATCATTTTCATAAAACCAGTTTTAATTGCTTGTTACCGACCGTCCAATGCCAGGTTCATGTCTAAATTAGGGACTGCCTGATCTTGAGTGATTCCCTTAGTGCACTTCAGAGCCTTCGAGAGCAGTACAACCGCCAGCCTATTGTACAACGTATCCAGGATGCCCTCCATGTTTTACACGCTTCTGGCGTTGACGTGGTGTGTGCATGGATTCCTGGTCACATAGATTTGCCGGGGAATGAAATGCTGGATTTGGCAGCAAAAGCGGCAACCACTATTACGATCACTCGTGTTACTTCGGAAGACTTTAAGTTTGAAGTTTGAAGTCCGTTGACTGATAAACATGTCAGTTTGTCACGCGCTACTTGAGTGTGCTTCCCTAGCGCATCTTAGAGACCCTCTTCAGAGGTCCTGGTGGACGATAAAATAAGCGTTTGAAAGAGTTCTGAAGTTTTTAGCAATAGTAAGTATGAGCCTAAGGATTTGGGATTTTATGTACTGAGATTGTTGTTGTAGTGTTTAACGCCCGCTTTTACTACTACGGCACCGTAGGCTACTAAGATTTCATACCTTATGGATCTTTCTATAAATTTGTTTGAGTTGTGACTATTGCCTCATTTGTTTGGTATATTTGCCCATATTTGTGCATTTACTAGTATTTTATTGCATATCATACATGTTTCTGGCTTTTACCATGGTCCATTTTATAAGGGCGCTGATGATCAAGTAGTTGAGCGTTCACTAAAACTTACTTCATCATTAAAAGCTGGAAAGGACCGTCATCTGCCCTCCAGCTAGGGTCCTATTTCCGTCACCAATTGGGTTTGCAAGGTGATGGAACGCACGATCAATGGTCTTTTGGTGTGGTGACTGGAAACTCGCAATCTACTGTGCTACACTCAGTGAGGTTTTTGACGATACCGTTCAACTGTGGACCTCTTGTGTCGATGTCGACGCAGATCATGGACGCATTCATGAACAACTGTCAAACTGTTGGCATAATTTTCGACCTCAAGAAGTCTTCTGCTACATGTTGTTGAGCAGAGATAATATGTTCCTTCGCATCTGGAATATACGTGAACACCTGCCACTGTTCATTCAGGAGTAAACGAAGAACCACATATTTCCATTTAAGAGTTAACGCCGTTTCTTTTTCAAATCTTTTGTTTTCAGGAGGAGGTAGTAACTCAGGGATCAGAACTATCTCACTGGTTGCTATAGCAATTAATTCCATCTAGAAGTATGTCCCTCCATGCTTATTCGTAGACGACTTCACCGTCTATTGTATTTCTCGCGCATACCGTTTCCGAAACGGTGCCTGTAGTAATATTTATATCATCTTCGGGAATGGAACTTAAAAAATGCTTTCGTTTCTCGACTGAAAAGTCGACCTGCATTAGCTTCTGAAGCAGTCGGAGACGACTACCACCTTCACTCACTTCTATCCAAATTTGTTTCCATTCACATATGTCACACGTTTCCTAGAGTTGATTTTCAACAGAAAGTTTAGCTGGCCATCGCATATAGCACAGCTGAAAGCACGATGTGACCGTTCTCTGAGTATCGTGCGGTTACTAAGTGGCAAATTGTGAGGAGCGGATCGTACAGTTTTGCTGTCACTATATCGCGCACTGGTCCGATCCAAGTTAGATTAAGAGTGTATTTTAGTCTTCAGCATGGCCATCTGCGCTGAGAAAATTCGGCAAGGTAAATCATCTAGGCATTCAAATGGCAATAGGGGCATTTCCAACTAGCACAGTTGTGAGCCTTTACGCGGAATCGGCAGAACCCCTTCTGCAGTATCGGCGTGGAGTATTAAAGGGAATTATGGATGTGGCTTTAATGACGCCTTAGCAGTCGAAGTTCGCTTCTTTTACAAATTCTTCCTGGCGGTTTTGTTTCCGGGAACTTCTTAGGATTCATGCCATTGAAATGCCTAGCATGTTTCCATATGGGAGGAGGCAGTAACTTCCTTAGTTACGTGCCGCGTCCTACGTAGATCTGGGATGACGAGATTTCACCGGAAATATATATTTTGAGATCCCCTGAATCCAAAAAAGGCATTTTTACTTTCTCTGCTGGTAAGTACGGGAAGTATTATGTAAACCCCGCGCGACAGCCCACGAAGGGCCAAGGCCTACCGCCCAGCCGCTGCGTCCCCCACCTCCGCCCACTACAGGCGTCATTGGTGAGGTGCAGTACTGGAGGGTGGGATGTGGTCAGCGCCCCGAGCCCTCCCGGCCAGTTATGCGGTTTTCTAGACCTGGGGCCGCTACTTCTTCATCAAGTAGCTCCTCAATTGGTCCCCCCGGGACCTAACGAGGCTGAGTGCACCCCGTGCCAGACCTCCCAGAGGGGATAAAATCCCCCTGCTGGTACCGGGGATCAAACCCGGGTCCTCCGCGCCAGAGGCAAGCACGCTACCAACTGCGCTACGGAGGCGGTCCGGGAAGTATTATATTCTACCCAAAAATTCGATGTCAAGATTTCACCGGAAATATGTTTTGAGACCCCCTGAATCCAAAAAAGCATTTTTAGATCCGTGTGTGTGTGTGTGTGTGTGTGTGTGTGTGTGTGTGTGTGTGTGTCAGTCTGTGGACAGCATAACTCAAAAACGAAAAGTAGTTTAAAAATCAAAGTTGGTATATAAATTTAATGTCTTCCAAGGATGCGACACGAAGATCTTGAAGAAAGTAGCCATACCCAAAACTACCCTTTACATGGAAAATCCTTCGAAAATTTTGATTTTCTTGAAAATAGTTCTAATGATTTTGATTAAAATGTCATATGTTTCATATATTTTTATGACAAATGAAATATATATTTTGAATTTTCTAGCTATATACCCTGTAGTCGTATTTACTCTGAACGACTTTTGCATAACTGGTAAACCATTAGAGATAGACCAAATCGTACTATACAAAAACAAATGTAGATCTTGCTAGAATACACAATTTATGTCCAAATAAATTTTCTTGTAGGATGAACCATTTTGGAGATATTCCTTGTTATGTGTGTGAGTTTCGGAAAACTTAGAACTTTAGTGAAATGTATCATCGTTGTTCATTTTTAATATGTTAATATGTAAAGAGAAGAGAATCTCAAAGCTTTTGAAAGATTTGACTGTCGCACAAAGCCTACTGTATTCTAATATTCCCCTTACACCTACAAGGAAATACGCAATAAGATAATTTGTACAAATGTATATCTTACCTAACGCGAAGAAGATACAGGAATAAGAGTTTGTAAGAATGGTTAGTACAAGAGTAGAGAAAGTCATGCGAGTGCAACACATCACATGTTTTAATAGGAATCCTAACATGGCGGTCTTCAGCTTTGTGTTTCGTTGCAGCGCACGTTGGGATTTGCAAGAGGAGAGTCTCTTCAAGCTAATTTTCTTTCATAAAACAAAACGTTATTTCGGACACTGTTCCATATTAGTGTTGTGTGAGCATACATTTGCATTCTGTGTTTCCCCCTCTACGTCTTTGCAGCCACTCATCAAGAGCTAAATGAACGTATAATAGCAGCACCTTCTTAACAACCTCTTTTGAAATGACTGTCTTCATATTTGCCATGTGTTTCGGTGACTTCTGCTTTAGCAATAGCACAGTCAATATACGAATATGCCAAAACTTTTCATTTGGCTAAGTGAAACTTGCAGGTTAGGTCCAAAATATGTAAATAAGGAGTTTCACAATCCCCTTGTCTTATCAATGCTTGTTTTGAAAATTATGTGATGTTAACTTTTGAAAAATTACTGCTTTCACTTTTTAGATAAATTAGCCAAAAAATTTAAAACAAATGTTAAAATGATAGCAAAGTTAGTCCAGTTACTTTCCTATCACTTTATGATCTTCTAAAATGTTACCACGAATACACAGCTTTCTTCTCATCTACAGTCCTTCGGGCTATCACAACTCAACCTTTTACTTCTCGTAAAAGTCCTTTCAGAGTCTTTCTTCACTTTCTCGGTCTCTCATGCACTCTCTCTACGATGATTCAATCACTCGACGACCGACATATCTTTCGCGATAACACACACGCACAGCTGTCTCGCACTGGCTGACACACTAACCGACACATGTCTGTAGCCGTAAACCCACTCCCTCTGTTTCCTAGCCTCCTTATATAGAGGGGATGACATCACACGGACGTTCCTCGGGTTCTACAAACACTCCGGTGATCATGGGACAGATCTTTCTCGAAAAGCCCCTTTTCTGTAGCTGCTTCCATTGTTGTTAGTCACATATAGACAAGCAGACGTGCGAGGCAGCCCGACCTTGAACGTCTTTTTTCGCTCGCCTGCCCGGCATGTGGCGTGAAGCAGCCCGACCCCGACAGTCCTTTGTTTTATGCCGTGCCTGGCGTCATGATACTATGCACTATTGTATGGCCAGTGGATCTCCGTCTCTGACATTTCCCAAGGCCTCGTAATGCTGTGGTGCCAGTTCTTTAGTGGTAATTTCAAACAGGCTATTTGAAACATTTCATACATCTACAGATCGCATCGCTACTTCGTAAATTTACATATAAATGATCACAGAATAGTAGAATATGCAGGCAATTATTATTCCGTTTAACTACCGGAAAAAAGACCTGCACAAACACCAAAGTATTTGAAACCACGTGGTACTTGCAAAACGGAGTTGGCAACAAGATGCTACATTTGAAAGCCACGGCTAGCAGTGAGACCGCTGATTGGTGCTAGCAGAAAGTTTTAACATCTCATGCGTTACTCGCTTCCAGTGTTGCCAAAAGTAACAGCTACTGCTCATAACAGATGTAAAGGTAATATTCGAATAGAACAGTAATGAAACGAAGATGTTGCATCAAAATAAATTCCAAAATCTCTATTTCAGTATTTTAAACTTAATCAATATCATATACTTTCATTGTAAAGATAATTTAGAGAATCCATTTTCCGAAACTCATTACTATACTTGGCAACGTTAACCTTCCCCTTCCAACTTAGCACAGCTGTGAAAGTCAGGGCCGGAGATCTACTGGCCGTACAATAGTCAAAAATATAAATTTACTTTTAAAAATTCAAACCTTCTATCACATACAAGAACATGTATGATAGACGTGGTGGATTACGTCAGTTGGTTAGCACTAAACTTTCCAATAGAGACTTAACGCTATACTGAAATGCTACAGCATCCAAAGCTTTGAGGTGATGATTAAGTTAGTACAACGTGGATCTGAAAATAACCTGAGCATCAAGCTCCAAAATTGCTGAATGGTATCAAGGTTTTCGCTTAGCGCTATGAACTGAAAGCAGAGGAATCACCTTTATCACTTTTCTTACTTTATGCCCTTTTGGGCTTAGAATTGGCAATTGTACATGGAATAACACGGAAAAGAATTAAAAATCAGCCAAGAGTTATGGGGACGTTCAGAAATTAAAATGTAAATGTATATATATATATATATGGTCTCGGTACATTACCGAACTATGATTCACTGGTCGACAAGATTTTTTTCACAAGAAATCTGAATAGTGAATCTAGTGCATTTTTTCATCCTGAATTCAGATATGTAGTCAGAATTTTCCCATCAGGCATAGTTTTTCTGTGAAAGCTACTTTTCAAAATATGATTTTAGCGTTTTCTTTGACCTGTCATAGGAACCTTTACCTCATATGTAGCTATTTTACTCAAGCCGTATTTATTGAAATTATTTGTAATATCACGCTGAAGCACCACAAAACAAGGCTGTGCAGGTTCATTCATGTTTAGACATGCTCAGACCTGTCTGGCATTGTGATGTGTCAGTATTGAGCTGACTGTGACATTGTTCACTAGTGAAATATTTCCTTCCTTTCTGTTTAGAAGTGTATTGTGTATGTTGTGCATGTTGTATTTCAGTGCTTAATGTTTCCATCATGCCAAGAAAGTGTGTAAATCATGCAGATAATTTCTGCTATATTTGTGGTGAGCTGACCTTCAAGTCTCAGAGACGAAATATGACCCCACTTGTAAAGAAGTGTAATCATCTTTACTTTGGCTGTCAAGTTGGTGATTTTGATAAGAGCTGGGCCCCAAATACATGCTGTGTTTCGTGTGTTAGACTGCTGACTAGGTGGAAAAATGGTACACATCATATGCCATTTGCAATTCCCATGATTTGGAGGGAACCGAAGGATCATTCAACTGACTGTTATTTTTGTTTGACAAATATTAAAGGAATCACATCTAAAACAAAATATACAGTTAAGTATCCGAATTTGCAATCTGCTTTGAGACCTGTCTTACACAGTGAAGAGTTCCCCGTACCAGTATATGTAGATACAACCTTAAGTGATAACTCTGATTCTGACCTAACTGAAACTCAAAATGGTTCAGATGAAAATAAAAATGATCTTACATATGAAGCCAGTAGCTGTTCATCAGAACCATACTTTCCCAATCAGCAAGACCTTAATGACCTGATTCGGGATTTAAATCTGTCTAAACTGCAAGCTGAAGTTTTAACTTCCAGACTCAAAGGGTGGAATTTACTCCAAAAAGATGTAAGAATAAGTAGTTATCGTAGCCGCCATAGTGTTTTCAAAGAATACTTATCTGAAGAATATGGTGTTGTGTTTTGTAATAATATTTGTTCACTTATGGAAACTCTTGGGCATCAACACCGACCAGATGAGTGGCGATTGTTCATAGACTCCTCTAAAGTAAGTTTGAAGGCTGTGCTGCTACATATTGGCAATGAACTTCCATCAATACCAGTAGCGCATGCCGCTATGAAAGAGACATATCAAAATATGAAACTAATTTTAGAGAAAATACAATATGGAAAATATGAATGGAATATCTGTGGTGATTTAAAGGTAATTGCTTTATTGCTTGGTTTGCAACTTGGGTTCACCAAATTTTGCTGTTTTTTGTGCGAGTGGGACAGCAGAGATAAGAAGTCTCACTACGTTAGAAAGTCATGGCCAAAACGTGAATCTCTTCTCCCTGGCCAGAAAAATGTGGCATGTGTCCCTTTAGTGAATCCTGAAAAAATATTTTTACCTCCATTGCATATTAAGTTAGGAGTTATGAAAAATTTCGTCAAAGCTATGGATAAACTTTCTGATGGATTCTTGTACTTGAAATCGAAATTCCCCAAAGTCAGTGATGCTAAATTGAAAGAAGGAGTTTTTATAGGACCACAAATCCGATCATTAATGGCTGATGAACATTTCGAGGGACTGTTAAATCCACTGGAGAGAGCAGCCTGGCAGTCTTTCAAAAGTTTATGTTGCAATTTTCTTGGAAACCATATAGCAGAAAACTATCGTGACATAGTGACTGATCTTCTGCATTCTTATAAAGCTATGGGATGCAACATGTCTTTAAAAATTCACTTCTTGGACTCTCACTTGGACTTCTTCCCCGAAAACCTTGGAGCTGTCAGCGATGAACACGGTGAGCGTTTTCATCAGCAAATTTCTACGATAGAGAAGAGGTACCAAGGCAAGTGGAGTTCCAATATGCTGGCTGACTACTGTTGGACTAAAATGAGAGACGTTCCAGATGCAAAAGATACCCGAAAATCACTATCTACCACTTTCTAGGTAAGTCAGAATCAGTAGTTATAATTTTGAGTTAGATAGCTAGTTACGGATTTTTTAGAATATTATAAAAATTCAAATGAATATCACACAAAACTCCTGCCCGATGCGGACAAACTGTAATTATATTTGAATTCAGCACGAAAAATAATTTTAGAATCTGTTATTTTAATTCTTGTGAAAGAGAAAAAGTTAATTTTTGTAGACCAGTGAATTATTAACCAGAAATGCGTTCATAATTGCTAGATATGCTTATTCTTCGAGCACCGATCTACTCAACCACTTCGAATCTTTTTAGAAATGCTGCACAATCGAGCATTACCACACTATTCTTGCACACATATTTGCGCCCATACTGCTCTTTAAGCTTTCCTATTTGCGTTAATTGAACCGTGAGTAAATACTGGTTTCGCACAAATTAAATAGAGAAATCTTATGCGTTGCACTCACATAACTGTATTATTCTTACAAACACTTACTGCTCTTTCTTAATGTTAGGCGAGGTAAATATTAGTAGAAATTATCTCGTAGGTAATTCTCTTGTGGGTGCAAGAAGAACATGGAGCACACTAGGCTTACTGATAATCAGATCTTTTGAAGCTGATTACTACAAAATGAAGGCTTTGATATTCTGTTCTCTTTACACGGTCAAGAGATAAAAAAGTGAATAACGACCTTCCATTTAGGAACACAAATACCTCCGAAATGGTTTACTCCACAAAATATGCATTTGGATATAAATTGTATGTTTTAACGAGGTCAACATTTTTGCATAGTAAAATTTGGACTATACCTTACCGTTTAGCAGTTATGAAACGTCATCAAAAGTAAACAGGACTACATGGGCTACAGTCAGTTTGCCAGTAAAATATCTCAAAAAATAGTATTTAATCAAAATCGTTAGTCATTTTCGAGAAAATCAAAATTTTCGAAAACGTTCCCATGCAATGGGTAGTTTAGGGTGGAGTAGTTTTCTTCAAAATCGTCGTGTCACACCCTTGAAAGATATTAAACTTAAATATCAACTTGGGTTTTAACCGACTATTCGTTTTTGAGTTATGTTATTCACAGACACCACACCCACCACCCACACACACACAAACGGACCTTTTTCTAAAAATGTGTGTGTGTTTTTTTTTTTTTTTTTTTTTTTTTTTATTATTATTATTATTAAGCGAACCTTAATAACATGTATTTCCATGAAATCTCAACATCGAATTTTTGGGTGGAATACAATACTCCCCCTACTTAGTATACGTAGTAGAGAACGTAAAAATATGTTGCAATGAACTTAGCTGCAGAAGAAAGCAAATTATAAAGCACTTGCAGCTGCAGTTCAGTTGCAAGTATGTGGCCGCGTAATCAATGTTTCGAAATGTATTTTGTTTCTGATGCATGTGACTGTCACTGGGAATTTTGATGTATGTAATACAAACTCGATTTTCATTGCTGTAGACGGAGATAAATGATACTCATTTATTTACGTCAGGTTCACTGTTACTCCGAGCAGTAAGCCTGCAATTAATCCAACCTAAAGCAATTTTGAAATTTCAGAATAGGCCACTACTGTATTGTCCCATGGAGGTAAAAATAAGCTAATTAACTTTTGCTACTTTCAGTGCCGCTTTTTTAATGTACGGAAAAGCTTCTATTGAATTAATGCATGCAATACATACCACCACAAATACATCACGTAACATTTTGCACTAAGATAATTTGATCGCGTGACTTTTGTTTACCCATTCTTTATAAAATTATGCACTATGCCTAGAAGTAGTTCTAAATAAGCAATACAGACCCACTGCAACATATGAAAAAACGATCTAACTCTTCACCTCGAAAGTATTTTTTTAAGGCCTCATACGAGGGTGGTCGCACATTTTAAAACATGCTGCAGTGCACCTTACGCTAACCTCATAAAATGTCATTTTATTGGCTCCAAAAAGAAAGGAAAATGGTCATCAGCGGCATATTCAAATGGCCACAGCTTTGTACAAAGCTTGTGTTATGTCATATGGTTTCTTAGTTATGCACAATTCATAAGAATGAAAAGAACTCTCAGATAGTCACCCAAATTCAAGGTATGCGTTTTATTCATGCTGCTATTTCAAAAATATGTACATCTTAATCAAAAACTTAAAAGTAATTTTTAGAAATTAAAGAACAAACTATTTCCATGCAACCATTCGCGTGGAAAATTTTTGTGATCATTTTGGACATTCTTGAACTGCCGGTCTAGATACATGTACATAATCTATCTTCCCGTGAGCGATTTTAAAACATCTATACCGATGGTCCACATTCAAAAATACTAAAAGATTTAGTTATAATCTTAATTGAAAAAAGTTAAGATACGATGGTAAATGCCTAAGCACAGAATTGTTTTCTAACAATAGAGCTAATTTTAAGCATATACAAAAAGCCTACTAATAAGAAACTTTTTAGCACATATTATTCATTATAAACGCAGGCTGTATTGTCAAATTCTTCTATCTTTTAGAGTTTGAATACACATTTATGTGCACAAAAGCTTGCTTGACCTATGCTATGCTCCCAATTATGCACGTTTGAAAAAATACAAGATTCCAACAATCACAAGGTTATACGAGCCGCGTCCATTAAGCAAGTTTTCCAGAGCCAGTTTACGGAAACAAAACAAAATTTAAGAGAAAAATTTATTGGAACAGATATATGAAATGTTGAGCAATTGTTCAACATATTCAAAACTGCAATTCAGACATGTCATATGAGTACAATGAAATCAAATTTTATAGAGCTGTATTGCAGGAGTCTGCCGCCGAGATTGGAACCAAAATTTGACAACTTCGCGTCTGTCATTCTGGAAATGCTGACAATGAATGGACAGGACTCTCTTGAGATGTGAGAAAAGGTGAAAATCACTGTAAGCGTATTCGTGGCTGTAGAATGGATAATTAAACACCTCCCTAAAACAGGCAGGATAAAGCATCTGAAAAGTGCGTAAGCCCAAGAAATAAAAATCTCATGTGTTGCACTCACATGACTCCCTCTACTCTTGTACTAACCATTCTTAAAAACTATTACTCCTATTATCTCCTTCGTGTTAGTTGAGATAAACGTTTGCAGAAATTATGTTATTGCTTCTTTCCTTGTTGGTGCAAAGGGAATATGAAAATGTAGAAACACACACACACACACACACACACACACACACACACACACACACAAACACACACACACACACATTTTTCTACAAATGCTTTTTTACTTTCTCTACTGGTAAGTAGGGGGAGTACTGTATTCCACACAAAAATTCGATGTCAAGATTTCACCGGAAATACATGTTTTGAGGCCCCCTGAATTAAAAAAAAAACATTTTTAGAAAAAGGTCCGTGTTTGTGTCTGTGTGTGTGTCAGTCTGTGTGTGTGTGTGTGTGTGTGTGTGTGTGTGTGCCAGTCTGTGTGTCAGTCAGTCTGTCAGTCAGTGGACAGCATAACTCAAAAACGAAAAGTCGGTTAAAAACCAAAGTTGGTATTTAAGTTTAATGTCCTTTAAGGATGCGACACGAAGATTTTGAAGAAAATAGCCCTAACCTAAACTACCTTTTACATAGAAGATTTTTCGAAAATTTTGATTTTCTTGAAAATGACTAACGATTTTGATTAAAAGGCCATATGTTTGAGATATTTTTATGAGAAATGAAATGTATATCTTGAATTTTCTGGCTATAGCCCCTGTAGTCGTATTTACTCTGGATGAATTTTGCATAACTGGTAAACCGTTAGAGATAGACCAAATCATACTGTACAAAAAATGTAGATCTTCCTAAACTTCACAATTTATGTCTCAATAAATTTTCTTGTAGGGTGAACCATTTCGGAAATATTCCTTGTCATGTGTGTGAGTTTGGGAAAACTTAGAACTTTCGTGAAATGGGTCATCGCTGTTCATTTTTACTTTCTCTACTGTTAAGTAGGGGAAGTATTGTATTCCACCCAAAAATTCGATGTCGAGATTTCACCTGAAATACATGTTTTGAGGCCCCCTGAATCCAAAAAAGGTGCATTTTTAGAAAAAGGTCCGTGTGTGTGTCTGTGTGTCAGTCTGTCAGTCTGTGGACAGCATAACTCAAAAACGAAAAGTCGGTTAGCAACCAAAGTTGGTATTTAAGTTAAATGTCTTTCAAGGATGTGACACTAAGATTTTAAATAAAATAGCCCCACCCTAAACTATGCTTTACATGGAACATTTTTCGAAAATTTTGATTTTCTTGAAAATGGCTCTAACGATTTTGCTTAAAATGTCATATGTTTGAGATATTTTGATGCCAAATGAAATGTATATCTTGAATTTTCTGGCTATAGCCCTTGTAGTCGTATTTACTCTGCACGAATTTTGAATAACTGGTAAACCGTTAGAGATAGACCAAATTATACTATACAAAAAATGTACACCTTGGTAAAATACACAATTTGTGTCTCAATAAATTTTCTTGTAGGGTGAAGCATTTCGGAGATATTCCTTGTTATGTGTGTGAGTTTCGGAAAACTTAGAACTTTCGTGAAATGGGTCATCGTTATTAATTTTGTTATATGTTACGTGTGCAAAGAGAACGGAATCTCAAAGCTTTAAAAGATTTGACTATCACACAAAGCCTACTGTATTCCAATATTCCCCTTGCACCTACAAGGAAATAAGCAATAAGATACATTTTACAAATGTTTATTATAACTAACACGAAGAAGATATAGGAATAAGAGCTTGTAAGAATGGTTAGTACAAAAGTAGAGAAAGTCATATGAGTGCAACATATCAGAGTTTTTGATTCAGGGGACCTCGAAACATATATTTTCGGTGAAATCTCGACATCGAAGTTTTAGGTGGAATACAATAGTTCCTCTACTATACGCAGTAGAAAGGAAAAATATGCTTTTGACATAGGTTCTTTTTAAGAACTACATTTTCTGTGAGTTAGACTTTGTCTCTTACGGTTTACCGGTTATGCAAAAGTCATTCACAATGAAGATGACTTCAGAGGACATTCTTAGAAATTTTAAGATCTACGTTTCGTTTGTTATAAAAGTATCTTATACATATTGTATTTTAATCAATACCGTTGGGGCCATCTTTCTAAAATATAAATTTTCGAAAAATTTTAGATGAAAAGATTAGTGTGGAATGGAAGTATTTTCTTGAAAGTCTTCGTGTGGCATCTTGGGATATGTTGAATTTAGATATCAAGTTTACTTTTTACCCAATTTTTCGTTTTTGAGTTATACTGCTAATAGACGCTCCTACAGACACTTGCGCAGAGATTTGATATGCTTTATTTTATCTTTAATTAATTCATTTATTCATTTATTTAGTTATGTAGTTGCTTATTTAGTTAATTATTTTATTTATTTATTCATAGAGTCGCAACACTTCTACTTGTAATGATTTTTCGGTATTGAGTATTTTGTTGGAATACAATACTTACTCTACTCCCTGACAAGATCGTAGTAAACAAAGTAAAAATTGTGAGTCCTATGTATCCTAATGTTTTATAAGTATAATCAGAAAAGCATAAAATGTACGCCAAATTCAGATACACTTAAAATATGTCTTTAAAGTTCAATAATTGTTTCTGAAACATGCACTGCTAAGTAGTTCATTAGGTGCGTTTAAAAATGTTCACATTTTATAGAATATCTTTTATGGAAGGAGTCGGCAAATTGGTCATCGCCAGGGCAGGAATGGTGGCGTCACAGAATGCAACCGGGCATGCACAAATTTAATGTATGGTTTGAAAAAAGGCATTTCGGAAGCCGCATTGGCGAAGTAAGAACTTGTGTAACGCACATTTAATCTTTTATACATATTTTCAACACACAGATGCAGACTGAGAAGTCTTGAACATTAATTTGTCGCTTTATCTAGAGCAGTGTTTTTCAATCTTTTTCATGACACGACCCCCCTAGTATCAAAAAATATTTCACGACCCCCGACCCTATTTTTTTTTTCATGTATGTTAAAAATATATAATCCATACAAAAATTTTAGGCTTTTGCCTTATTAGGATTCGGATATATATATATATATATAAAATTAAGTACGTAAAACATATAATTTTAAATTGAATACGTGGCCAATTGATAACTAACAAACGAATACATACTGTTAGGGCCGAGACTCCCAGCGCCATCTGTTGGTAACATTCGGAACTAGTACAGGTTCCGTGAGAGGTCCACAAGTTTCGAGACGTTTCGTTACGCTTCGAGATAATTCTCGCTAGAATGCGCTGGCCTATAAATAGGGCGGTTGACCGCGGCCACGGCAGTTGAGTACAAGACCGCGAAGCAAGTGGAATCGGAAGCAAGACTACGATAAGTGGAAACGATTCGGAAGTAAAACTACGGCGTTATACGGACTGTGTGTAAGGTACCTTAGAGTTGGAGTAATTGTAAAGTGATTTTTGAGAGTGAGACACGCGCGGTTGAGTTGTTTGTTGTAATTGAAAATGGATAAATTCCTGAAAATATCATCAGAACCATCAACGTCTAGTGGGAGTTGTGGAATAAAGAAACAACGTCGTTATGACGACAATTATTTGAAACTTGGGTTTACTGTGATTGAGAATAAACCGCAGTACGTACGTAATTTGCTTGGAAATTTTGTCAAGAGAAAGCATGAAGCCATCGAAGTTGGTATGCCTACCTAAACACAAAACATCCTAATGAAAAAAATAAACCCGTGGAATTTTTTGAGCGAAAATTAAGAACTCTTGAACATAACAAAAACTGCTATAGGACAAATGTCCAACCTAAGCGTTGCTCGCTAGCTATCGAGTAGCTTTTCATGTGCAAAAGCAGGAAAACCTCACAGTATTGCCAACAATTTGATTTTACCAGCGGCTTTAGATATAGCAGATATTATGTTTGGCAAGCAAGAGGTCGAAAAGCTCAAAAGTATACCTCTCTCTGACAATACTTTCCAACACAGGATAAGCAATATGGCGACTGACATTCGTGATCAAGTCATGGAAAAAGTAAAGAAAAATTCTTTTGTGTCCTTGTAATTTGATGAATCAACGGATATTGCGGGTTGTGCGCAGTTTGTAGCTTTTGTGCGTTTTGAATCCAATGAAACATTAATTCAAGAAATATTATTTTGCAAGGCACTTCCGATGAATACTACAGGTCAGTGCTTGCATGATATGTTCCTTGAAGCTACGTAGGGTATGAATATCGATTGGCCACAAAAATGCATTGCTAGTTGTAGTGACGGAGCAAAAGCCATGACCGGTGCGAAGAGTGGATTTATTGCTAGATTGAACGAGTAGGTGACAAACGCTTGTCGGTTGCATTGCTTTCTCCATCGCCAAGCTCTTGCAGCCAAAACCTTGCCACAAGAATACGTTCAAATTCTAAATATTATTATTAACATTGTAAATTCTATTAAAGGAAAAGCATTGCAGATCCGATTGTTTTGAATCATTTGTGAAGATATGAGGACACTGCACCACAATTTGCTTTATTATACAGAGGTTACGTGATTATCAAAAGGCAAAGTATTGACCAGAGTTATGGAACTTCGCGCTGAACTGTTAGTATATTTACAGCAAGCCAAGTCACATCACTCTGAATTCATTTCTGACCCGGAATTCCTTTTGAAATTGACTTATTTGAGCATTTAAATAACTTGAATAAAAGTCTTCAGGGGCGTGATGAAAATGTCATTACAGCAAAAGACAAACTGCATGGCTTTATAAAAAAAAAATTGTGGTCATGATCTATGAATGAAAACAGGCTTGATTTATTTTCGTCAACACAGTCTTTCATTGAAGAAGTCGGAAGCGAGATAAACATCAACTCATATATCTTGTATAAAAATGGTGTTAGATAATTTGAAGAAAGAATTGTGTCATTACTTCTCAGTGGAAGAGATATCGGATAGCACTGGGCAAAGATGGATGTTAAATCCGTTTTTAAATGCAGCTATATATGAGGAAAATTTAGCAACTAAGCTCAAAGAGAATCTGCTGGAATTATCTGCCGATGGGATGTTACATTTGGAATTCAAGTCTGAAAATTTAGATACCTTTTGGTTGAAAAGAGAAACAGAATACCCGGAATTAACAACTGAGGCTTTGAAGTGTTTGACTCCATTTTCTACCTCTGTACTTGTGCGAGTCGGTACTTTCATCAATGGCCCAAATAAAAAGTAAACTAAGAAATCGCTTAAATTTGGAAAATGATATAATACTTAATGTTGCAAAAACGGATCCGCGATGGGAGAAATTGATTGAACAAACTCGAGTGCAACCTTCACATTAAAATGAACGAGTACTCGGAGATTTCATTTTTTGTTAATGTGTTTGTATAAATAACATAACGAGTATCATTTTGTTAACCTTTCTAAAATTTGTTGATTTTTTACTGAGTTCTCTCGACCTCTCGCGACCGTCCTACAGAGGCTTCGTGACCCCAAGGGGGTCGCAATCCACAGGTTGAAAAACACTGATCTAGAGCTTTACAGTTTCGTATATATTTAACGTTAATTCACAAGTACATACTGATGTCAAAAGAGCATGCAGCGTTTTCTCTTTTAGTGGCGATGTGCTTTTAGACCTTATAAACCTACTTTTAGAAAAAAAAATTGCTCACACACATATATGTTGGGCTAAGCATAGCACTCATATGCCCAGCATATTACTGCAGACGGAAATGTTGCCATATCCAGTTCTCTAAATAAATCTAAACCAACCTTTTTGTGGTTGCGATTACAAAATGTGTTTGTAAATTCATCACCATAATTCCTAATTGTGGTTTTACTGTATGAATGCTAACAAGTATGAAAAGTTGAAAAGCGTGGTTCATTGCTTTGAGATCATAAAACCTTTTGAGTTAAAACTCTTTTTTAACTTTGCTAACATACCTACATCAATGTGTAAGAAGTTTTCTTTTCGTGGTTTCGAAGCAGGTATGTATCGATTCAGTTTACACCGCTCCTTGTGTACATTTGAACGCGTGTTGTTTGAAGGAGGGAAAGTGAAGCAGTGCGATAAGTATTGTTTTGCTCCTTAGTGTGGTATTACGTAATATAATCAGGCGATGCAGATTTGCGTCCCTTGTTTTGTTTCATGTCTGGTATATCGAGCTACTTTTTAAAGATTTCTCTAGTTCTCCTGTGTACTTGCAGCAATATATAAAGTACTATAGCATCCAATACTAATGTGAAAGTGGCCTTAATTAATTCGAACCGTTTAACACAATAAAAGCCATTCAAGTAAACTACAGCGATAGAAATAGCATAGACGTGTTATACATAACGCAATTTGTTTTTGCTGCAGGACCGACGGAATTCTTCCATCGCTGATGAGAGTAGGTGCCATAGCAGAAGACTCGGACAAGAGATGGTACATATTTGATGGTCCTGTCGATGCCGTTTGGATTGAGAACATGAACACAGTTCTGGATGACAACAAGAAACTATGCCTTACGTCTGGAGAGATCATTAAGATGACGCCAGGCATGACGATGATGTTTGAGGTGGCAGATCTAGCTGTTGCTTCACCAGCAACAGTATCTCGCTGTGGAATGGTATACCTGGAACCATCGGTATTAGGTCTCCCTCCCTTCTTGAACTGCTGGCAAAATGTTATACCTCAGGTAAGTACAATCTCTGTTGGTCACAAACTATGGGTTCAACGCGATGCAACTAAAATGCCTCATTTCGACAAATTTCAACTAATTTAGCTGAAACGTTTATTGCAGCTATCTTCAACATAATCATAGCATATTACATTAAGCGTAGTATCAATTTGAGGATTTAAAATTTTAGATATTTCTTTTTATGCTTTTTGACATATTCATCACCTTCTTTTATATCTGGCTATTGCCACTGTGTTTACGTTTATGTGTATATTTTCTTTGTTGCTAGTAATTTTATTTTTGACTCAAATTTATATCTGGCTTATTGCCATTAATTTTTTAAGGGCGCTGATGACCTGGAAGTTGAGCGCTCTTAAAGCAACCCCCCCCCCTTCCTCGCTTAGGGTGAGTTATTCGGATAAGGTTTTTTCCGAGATTTTCCCTTATCCTGAGAAGACTAATCTTGGGTAAGTTAAAGCTGCATAGTCCCTTTTAAATAGGTAACCATGCGAAAAATTTCCGTAGCCTATTCGCAACCGAGCCAAGCTCCTCCTTGCGGGGAGATATGCGACAGGAATTTATCCAGTTTATCAGAAGTTCTTTCACTTCTCTAAGCTTATTGCCGTGGAGAGCTGACCCTCTTCATGCCAGGACGACAGCACCGCTCTCCACAGTTCAAGTCTAAAGTCTTCCGAAGTAATACGTGAGATGGTAATACTGGGTTCTCTAGCTGCCGTCTTTACTGCCAAATCCGCCGTTTCATTCCCCGGCAAACCTACGTGACCAGGAATCCATGCGCACACCACGTCAACGCCAGAAGCGTGTAAAACATGGAGGGCATCCTGGATACGTTGTACAATAGAATGTTAGATATCTTCATTACTTCCTTGTTTTGTCCAGACTTTTGCCTCTTTGTTTGGAATACAGAATGTAGAAGCAGATCACATCCTTTAAGGGCCTTTGAGGGCCTATCGGCAGGGTTAGCTTGGTATTGCTCATAGGATGAGCTAATCTCTGAGAGCTACCAGTTCTTTGTTGAACTGGTTATTGCATTTATTGTTTGTTCTTAGCCTTACTATTGCTTATAGATCTCTCTCTCTCTCTCTCTCTCTCTCTCTCTCTCTCTCTCTCTCTCTCTCTCTCTCGGCATATTTCTTAAATTTATCCTCTATAATATCTATATCTAATCTTTGTCCCATATCTTTGCACTTTGCTATATGTATAGTTTATTAATAAGGGGTTGGAGCCCTATTAGTCCGTAATACAGCCACAGTTCTTCGAATACTGGAATATAATTATTGTGTAGCCTTCAGTGGAATGTTATGCCACTCTTCTATCAGAACCTCTTCTAACTCCTGTAGGAACGAGGGAGGCAAAATTGCTAGGTATTCTGTTCTCCAATACAGCCCAAACTGGTTCCATAATGTTAAAGTCCGAGGATTTTGCTGGCCAAGGAAGATGCTATAGTTTATTTCCATGCTCCTCAAACCACAATTGTACTGTTCGGGCTGTGTGAATATGTGCATTGTCGTCTTGAAGTATGACATGGTTGTTGGGCAACAACATTTGAGTCAAGGGGTGCATCTGGTGACCTAAAATGTTCAAATACCCTTTGGTTGTAATGCGGCTTTTGAAAGTTATGATGGGACCAGCAAAATACCATGATATGGCTGCCCATATCATCGTACCTCCACCTCCATGCTTAACCGTAGGAATCAAGAAATCAGGATTGTAGGCTTCTTTTGGAGTGCTCCAGACGTAAATCCGGCCTGATGTTGGAAATAATGTAAACGTTGGCTCGTCGAACCACACTACTTGCTTCCACTAATCAGCCGTCTAGGATTTATGCTCCTCACACCACTCTATCACAATCGCTGTATTTTCTATTAACTTCTGTTTTAGCGTTGTTAATTCTGCTTCCATTGAATTCTATCTCTGGCTATTCGAGTCCACGTATACCTAACATTTGTTTGAACTCTTTGGACCATCTTTGTCTTGGACACCCTCTGCTTCTCTTCCCTCTTCTTGCGTCCCATATTGTTGTGGTGTATGCCCATCTATCTTGCTGCATTCTTATCACATGTCCTGCCCATCTCCAGTTGATCATCTGTGCACTTGCGGTTACGTCCTTCAGCCAGCTTGTGTTCCTTAGCACCTCGTTATTGATCTTCTAGGCTGATATTCAGGATCTGTCCTTCCATTTTACGTTGGCATGCTTGCAATTTCAGGATCTGCTTTTTGAGTTAGCGTGGAACTTTGGTGTATTTATGTGTATTTGCTTTTCTTACAGATATTTGATTTTATATTGAAATTTATGTCTGACTTTGGCCATGATCAATTTCATAAGGGCGCTGATGACCAAATAGTTGAGTGCCCATAATCCTATAGCTCACCGCTCTCTCATGGAGTCTCACAAAATGTATTTTCAGTGAAATCTTGGTATTAAACTTTAAGTGAAACACAAGACTTCCAGCACTTATGAAAGTACATAGAAGACAAAGTATAAAATCTGTTACTCTCACATGACTTTCTCAGAAATTATCTATTGCTTGTTTTCTTGCACGTGCAACGGGAATATGTGAATACGGTAGACTTTGAGCGATAGTAAATATTTTAAAGCTTTCAAATTCCGTTCTCTTTGCACGGTTAACATAAAAAATCAATAGTGATGTTCCATTTGACAGAAGTATAAATTCTCCAAACCTCACACAAATAACAAGCAATATCTCTGAAATGATTCACTCTACAAAAATGTATTTAGACATAAATTTTGTGTTATGTAAAGTAAGAATTTGCCTGTCTCTTACGATTTACGAGTTACTCAAAAGTTACCTAGAGTAAACAGGCCTACAGCGGCTATAGCCAGAAAATTCAAGATATACATTTCATTTTTCATACAAATATCTCAAACATATTGCACTTTAATCAAAATGTTTAGTCATTTTCAAGAAAATACACTTTTAATGAATTTTCCATGTAAATGGTACTTTAGGGTGAAGCAATTTTCTTCAAAATCTTCGTGTCGCATCCTTTAATGACATTAAACTTAAATGCCAACTTTTATTTTTAACCGATTCTTCGTTTTCGAGTTATGCTGTCCACAAACTGACACACACATGCACACACACGGACCTTTTTCTAAAAATGCTTCTTTTTTAATTCAGGGGGCCACAAAACATATATTTCCGGTAAAATATTGACATCGAATTTTTGGGTGGAATACAGTACTTCCTCTACTATATGTAGTAGAGAAAGCAATAAGTTTTAAGGTATGTACAGATTCAACATACCTACCTCAGTAGTTCTTTAAGGACTGAATCTTATTTCAATAAATGCTATCATTTTTGTTTCTCTACTATATATAGTAAGTAGGGGAAGTATTGTAATCCAATCGAAATTTTGAATGTCAAGATTTCACCTGAAATGTGCGTTTTGAGGCCTGCTAAATAAAAAAGAAACATTTTTAGAAAGGGGCCCGTGTGTGTGTGTGTGTGTGTGTCAGTGTCGGTGTCAGTGTCAGTGTCAGTGTCTGTCTCTGTCAACAGCATAATCCAAAAACGAAAATTCGGTTAAAAACCAAAGTTGGTATTTAAATTTAATTCCTTTCAAGTATGTGATTTTGAAGGAAATTCCTCCACTCTAAATTACCCTTTATGTGGAACCTTTCTTCGAACATTTTTATTTCCTGAAACATGGGTCTAATGATTGTGATTAAAGTGCCATATGTTGAATATATTTTTATGGCAAATTAAATGCATATTTTAAATTTCCTGGTTATCAACCATGTAGTGCTGTTTACTCTTGATGACTTTTGCACAATTGGTAAACAGTAAGAGATAGACCAAATCTTACTTCACAAAAAATATAGGTCTTGTTGTTAGAAAACAATTTATGTTCGAATGAATTTTTTGTGGAGTGAAACATTTCGGAGATATTTCTTGTTGTTTGTGTGAGTTTTGGAATACTTAAACTTTGGTCAAATGGAACACCGTTATTTATTTGTTTAATATGTTAGCTGTCCAAAGACAAAGGAATTTGAAAGCTTTAAAAGATTTGGCTATTGCTCACAGCCTACTGTATTCCCATAATCCCCTGGCAACTACAACGAACTAAGCCATAAAATAATTTCCGCAAATACTTATCTCAACTAGCATGAAGAAGATAGAGGAATAGGAGGTTGTAAAATTGGCTAGTACAAGAGTAGAGAAAGTCTGTGAGTGGTAGAAATCAACTTTTTTATTTTGTGTTCATATATACCTCATAAAGCGCCATACATTGCAGGTTTTAAAAATGAGCACCTCTGGAATTACTCAGGTTAAGTTTTCATTACCCTTCTTTCGCCTTACATTGCCTTTGTTTACGCTTGCTTCCTGGGTACACCAAGAGGCTGGGTTAGACACGAGATGATAAGGAGTTTCCTACCATATTAGAGAAAGGAAAATACTGTGGGAAGCTGGATCCATCTCTACACTTGAATAGACTGATTATAGTGTTGGTGTAGTGTTAGAATAAGTGTGAAATTTTATTTACACGTGTTGCTACAAAGGAACGTCTCAAATAACTCAATAGAAGTGTGCTTCAGGATGGAAGAGAAAGCAAGGCATCTGAACTCGTGGCAACTTGGGTATTAATTACACACCTGTGTGGGTGTCATAAAGGTGATGTTTACACTGAAACGGCTTCATCCACGTGGTTCAGAACTGGTAAAGTAATTACGTGCAATGGTGTGACACAATAGGTGTGTGACGTGTAAGCCTCTAGAATTGATTATTATTTATTTATGCCAACAAACTTACTGTTGGTGTTTTTAAACACACAAGCCGTGTGTGGGCAAAGTGAAGGTTATTTAATCCTGGGATATAAAGTACTTGCAATAGTAAGTCACCATTGGGGTAATTGTCTCTGATATGAGACTGCCTTTGTGGTTTACCAGGAAAAATACGAACTAACTTGAGAATTTAGCGGAAGGTCTGTGGTTCAAATCCCAGTTGTGGCATTGAATTTTTAAGTTCCAGTTCTACCTCTTAAACTCTAGAATTGATTTTACAAACTTTGACCATGAATTCCTTACATCAAAATAAGAAAAAGGTGCATATGAATGTGATCCTTTGTTTTCTCATTATTAATGAAATTTCCGTTTCTAACTCGAAACACAAACCTCATTACAAATATTCAAGTGTGCTTCTCTTGATTCTAGACACGCATGCAACTGTCAAATCATGGACTGTCGCATCCTTTCAAACACTCCGGGATGGTGTCGGATGGTTTCGGAGGCTTTTATGACACGTAAATGAAGAGTTTCTTCATCTGGTATGTTTGCTGCATAAATCAGTCGTTTAACGTACCCCCGGAGATAAAAATCCAAAAGATTGAGGTGAGGTGAACGTACAGTCCATGAAACTGGTCCTTCTCTACCTATCCATCTGTCATACTAGTCAGTGCATCTTGAACAATGTGACTGAAATATGCTGAAGCCCAATCATGCATAAACCACATGTGTTTGTCGTATTTACAGGGGCACATCTTTGTGTAGTAAGTCTGTAAGGGTGCTCGGTATAAAGTCCCTGTAGACAGTACCTGTAAGACCTGGCGGGAGAACTTGTGTACATACCAGACAGTTACGTACACTCATCCTGCTCACGAAATGAATATCCTACCATGGTTGAACAAAACAGGTGTAGTTAACCCACTGTTGAGATGTACATAATTGAAAAGTTGAAGACATTCTAATGGCAACTGTAAACAAGTCTCCAGGGCGAAACGGCGTCACTATGTAGGACACAATGAGTTCAATGGGTTATATGTTCATTTGAGCATTTTTTATTCCTTTGATGTAAAGAATCCATGCCCGAGGTTTGTAAATATATTTTGAATCACTCTGTATATTTTGCTGACATCAACTCAGAGTTACGTTTCGATGCGTGGCCGTCTTACGGGGAATTGCTTATCCTGTATTGCACTCTTTCTAACTCATTTTGTCCCCCCTCCACTTTCGCTTCTCTACTTATACCGGCTCATCAGCAGACGCAAAGTTGTGAGTTCTACAGAAATTGATACGTTGGGGACACGTTTCAGTATTAAAGTTGCTAGTAATTAATGCAAAAAATTGAATATACGTTAATATACAGCATCCTGGTAAAAAATCGGTTAAAGAAGTTTTGAAGGTTTTAGAATTTTACAACTTTAGATATTTAAATTCCATACCTTCTCGATCGTTGTATAAATTTGTTTTAATTCTGCCTTTTGCCTGGTCTGTTTGGTATATCTATATTCGTGCTTTTACTAGTATTTTGTTTTACATTAAATTTTATCTCTGGCTTTTGCCATGAACGATTTTATAAGGGTGCTGATGACCAATTCGCCATCGCCATCGTTGTTGTCATCGTCATCATCATGGTCATCATCTTTTGGATTTATACATTAGAACATACACACGTTCACACTTCTTCATGCTGCTAGAGAACTGAGGAGCGTAGGGAACAATTATGGCCAGAGAACCCTCGGACAGCAAGTAGGTATGTGTTCTACTGAGCTACGGGACCAGCCCTGTTTGAATTTCCTTTCATCTCTTCCATAGCTTTTTTTTTTTTAGTTCTGGCTCAGGAAGGTTAGTTTCTTCAAACGCAATAGCATATTATTTAACGATATCTAGAAATGCCCGTTGCATTTCAACAAGATGCCCCGCACTTAATCATAGCTTGATATCGTAGGTGCAAATTACCCAAGTAAAGCTTCTTTCAGTAAATAAAGAAATTAACTCTTAGAGACAGATAGAAAGAAGGACCAACAATACGGCAAGAATGCGACCGCACATTTACAATGGATTAAGAACACAGAAGCTACTCCCATGGAATGATTTTAAGCATTCCAAATGGAGTCCCCATTCTAGAAAAATAGCTACTTGGTTTAAACCAGAGCCTCTCAAACTTATCAAAGTTTAAAATAGCACCGGGTGCAACCCAAGTGTACAGCTTCCTTGCACCGTGCATCGTGGCAACTCGGTTAAGTTCGGCTCAGCTCGCGCGTTAAGGAGCGAGGAAGCCTGTGTCGATAGACGGCTCGGTTATCTGCAAAATATATGCTGCAATACAATTACGTATCTAATTAAGCAACATGCTCCAAAGAAAAAAAGCCGCCAAAAATCAATTTAAATCAGAGCGGGAACTTATTGTTTTGAAAATCGAGACCATAGAGTCAAATGCCTCAGCTGCAGTACAATAATTACATGTGTGAGAAAAGCATCTTTTGAAAGACACTATAGCAGAGTCCACGTATAGTGAAATCATAGCACAGTGGACGCTAGAGAGAGAGGGAATTTAAGAGGTTAGAATATTCTTCATCCAAAAATGAGGTTTGTAACAGCGCTTTGTAGATTAGTAAAACAAAAGAGATTTTGTATTAAAAACAAACTTAACCATTTTAACATTGCGTACCGCACGCAAAAATTACGCAGTGAGGAAGAAATAGGGCCTAAAGTGGAAAGAGTGAAACGGCAAACCTAGAGAGAGAGAGAGAGAGAGAGAGAGAGAGAGAGAGAGAGAGAGAGAGGGAGAGAGAGAGAGAGGAAGCCTAAGGGAAGAACGAGTACACCTTTGTACCCAGGTCAACTTTTCGTAATCGCATTTTGCACCTTGTATCGTACTTTGAATCGTGCGATGCACCGGTGTATACACCCTGAGAGGTCCTGGTTTAAACTGAAGTGTTATTTAACTTTATACATGTTCACAATGTGTGTGCATGTGGCTGTGCTTCTTATAGGCTCCTACATTCCTGGCACCAATTTCAACCAAATTTGGTACGCTCATTATTTAGGACAACAGTAAAATTACTGTGGGAATGGTGTCATAGAAAGATACTCCCAAAGTAAAAGGGGTGGAAATGTTCCCGTGTGCAATTTTGAAAGCCAACTTACAGAAGTCTCTATGCTCAACACTTTTACTAAACATAAAAATAAATATATCTCCCTTCATTCTTTTAGGGTCCGTAATGCATAATGCCTTTAGTTTTGTTGGAGATTTAGTCTGTCTCATGGTCCCAATAATCATTGGCTTCCTGATAATTTACTGCTTCCTGTTGATGATCTAAGGATCCGATCAGTGTTGGCAACACACATTTAGTTGCGGGTTTCAACATTAAAAACTTTAATAAGGCATATCTCTGCATATATCACTTTTCACCAAACTATCAACAGTAGCAGCACAAGTGCTGATAGTTTTCACACAGTTTAGAGACCGAAGGAAGAGTAACAATTTTCTTGTGAAAAGATGTAAAAGCTTAAAACTAAAATTAAATTGTAGAAAAGTAGTAGCATAAGTACTACTCGGCTTGATAATTTGTTTATTATGTTCATTATTTTTATGAACTTTCCTAGTTTAGCGGCCGTCATGTTTATTAGTGACTGCATTGTAGATAATTATACATGCTAGTCAAAAGGACACAAATGCATGGGATATTTACAGTGATGTTATTAAAACAAAATGTGAAACCATTAACTAAGTCACAAGTAATATTGGTTAGGTAATATACTTAATTATTGATTGTGTCTTTGTTATAATTAACTATAACTAATCCTTGGGTTTTTCAGTTGGCAGTTACAGTATTTTCAGGGGTTAGCCTATTTGCAGCTGCTGTAATGTTAACAATAGTTTGACTACCAAGTGTGCGCCGTGTTTGAATTGTAACTATTGTAGTCATGGCCTACGCGTAGTTCATCTGCTCTCCGATGTGAAGTTTCAGCTTACCATAAAGCTCAGACCTTTGGAAACCATGTTTCAAAACGAATGACCTACCTTCTACTGCAATCACTAGTTTTTTGCAGTTCATCTTGAACAACAAACTGCTTCGCTGAAAGGTAGCAGGACTGGGTCACGCAATAGATCTTTAAAAAGATCGCAGTGCAAGAGTTTTAAAGACACCTCCCGCCCGTTAAAATTCAATTCAGTTTAATTAATGACCTACGCAATCCCTCGCAATGCAGCCTTATAAATTAAAAGGAAGGGCAATATGATGCAGAGCTATCCATTTTGCAATTGAAGGGCCATTACTATTAATGTAGTACGGCTTTGATTGGCCACCGGTCTAGAATACTCTGTCAGTGGCTAATGGGTTGTGGAGTGCCATTATCGATTCAATAATATTCGCATTAGCATACGTAGGGGTCCAGAAGCAAGAACTAACAATGTAAACCGGTCACATGAATGTATCTACCCTCAAATCATACCTTCAACTTAAGTATCATTTGAAAATAATCAACGAATTACGGAATGCAGAGTTAAAGAGAAAGTACATCAGCGTCTTCCATTTCCATTTCTAATAACAACACATCTGTTATTTGCAAAAAGAAATAAACTCAATAAGCTTTTAGTTTTAATAGTTGCACGTTACGCATTAAATTTTGTTCAATGGAGCTGCATTCTTATTATTCTAGGAAATAATATAAAACCAAAATTCAAGCTAAATGTAAAAGAAAATGTAAATGCCGTATAGACTGAATGGTGAATCCAAGAAATTGTCTCCGTACTTAAACGAGGATTAGCAGTCGAACAACTAGCAGAGCCCCCAGTTCTGCCTTTGGAACAGCCCATCAAATAAGAAAAAAGAACGATTTGCACAAGTTTTTAAAACAACGTTTTGGTGAAAATTGGTACAATAATAATGAGCTAAAATTTTATGCAATGTTTCCAGCATGAAGATAATGCACATCAAATGGAGGAGGGAAGTGAGAATGAAGACTGACTGTTTGGAAGAAGAACATGGTTTTATTTCAATTTGAGAGCTGTCTCAAAGTTTACCATTAAATTAGTTTTTTATTCACCCTGACAACTACCAATTACAAGTGTTAAAAGTTCTAGGTGCACCCATAGAATGGAATAAGTTTTTCCTTTCGTTTGCTCAAATATTGTGGTGTTATAACACATTACTATTCAGAACACATGATCATTAATCAGGGTTTTCTGCATGTCTGCTACGTATATGCATAATTATTACACTGAATTGGTTTCAAAATTGTATTGTTTCAAACAGTCGAGAGAGTTACTGTGTCCGTGACAACACATTAAGAACACAAAACGTGCATTGTGAATCACAATGGCATGTAAGAGTTAAAAATCTGCAATAAAGCAATTTACTGAAATTAACATTGTTTATATGGAAGAACGGTTCAAAAAGCTTTGTGTCCATTTATTCGGTGTAAAACAATACAAGTCCAGCATTTTTCATCCCGCAAATACAGTTTTGCATTAAGACTGTGATTTTTGCCATTCATCGTCATGTTACACGTTCATTTTTTAGATCACAACGACATAATTATAGTTTAAAAGTATTGTTTACTTTAGGAGTTATTACATTTTCGGCTTTCCTGTAAAATTGTTATTTGTGGACTTATCGCGTTTTGAAACGATGCTCCTGTGTGTAGAAGAGTGAGAGAGAAAGAGATGTAAATGTGTTACTTAAAAGTGAGTAGAGTAAACACTGTGAATGTAATATGCAGCATTTCTATTTCAAACATACAGAAAATTTATGACTTATTTCTAGAAGAGTGAGTAGGGAAACAGTTATGAATGTGTTACCCAAAAGTAAATAGGGAAAACAGTGTGAATGTAACACGTAGCGTTTCTTTTCAAACATACGGAAGATTGTATGACTTATTTGTAGAAGAGTGAGTAGAGAAAGAGATGTGAATGTATTACCCAAAAGCAAGTAGAGAAAACAGTGTGAATGCAATACGTAGCAGTTCTACTTCAAGCATGCACGAAATTGTATGACTTATATGTAGAACAGTGATTAGAGAAAGAGATGCGAATGTGTTACCTAAAAGTGAGTGGAGAAAACAGTGTGTATGTAATAGCATTTCTATTTTAAACATACACATGGTATGTCTTATTTAAAAGTGGGGATAAAAAAGGCTTTTGGTGTGAAATCACATTTTTTATGGAAAATTGTTTCTAGAAGAGTAAGTAGAGAAATAGATGTGAATGTGATACCTAAAAGTAAGTAGAGAAATCGCTGAGAATGTAATATGCAGCATCTCTTAATCAAACCTACAGAAAATTGTAGGACTTACTTGTAGAAGAGTAAGTAGAGAAAGAGATGGGAAGTTACATAAAAGTGAGAGGGAAAAACAATGTAAGTGGAACAGCATTTCTATTTCAGACATAGAGAACATGGTATAACTTATTTTAAAAGTGGGGATAAAAGTGTTTTGGTGCAAAATCACGTTTTTTATGGAAAATTGTTTATAGAAGAGTGAGTAGAGAAAGTGATGTGAATGTGTTACCTAAAAGTGAGTAGCGAAAACACTGTGAATGTAATATGCATGTATACAAAAATTAACCAAACCTTTAGAGCCATTTATGAAATACCGGGAATATACAAGAGATTAAAAAAATGTTATTTTTTATGTAAAGTTGCGTTTTTTCGGAAATTACACCTATATAGATGAACTTAGAAAGTAAAAATCTATCTGAATACAAAATTTGATCGAAATCGTTAGAGCCGTTTCCAAGTTGCGCGGAATATACACACACGAGAATTGCTCGTTTAAATATTTATGATGATGATGATGATGATAATAATAATAATAATAATAATAATAATAATAATAATAATAATAATAATAATAATAATAATAATAATAATAATAATAATAATAATAATAATAATAATAATAATAATAATAATAATAATAATAATAATAATAATAATAATAATAATAGTAATAGTAATAATAATGATAATGATAATGATGGTGATGATGATGATAATGATAATAATGATGATGATGATAATGATAATAATGATGATGATAATGATAATGATGATGATAATAATGATAATGATAATGGTAATTATAATAATAATAATAACAACAACAATAACAATGATAATGATAGTCATAATGATAATCATAATAGTAATAACGATAACAATAATAATAATAATAATTATTATTATTATTATTATTATTATTATTATTATTATTATTATTATTATTATTATTATTATTATTATTATTATTATTATTATTATTATTATTATTATTATTATTATTATTATTATTATTATTATTATTATTATTATTATTATTATTATTATTATTATTATATTATTATTATTATTATCATTATCGTCATTATCATTATCATAATAGGACTGTTTTTCTCTTCATTCATTTAAAGTTAAAATGCGAGAGGTCATCTCTAATGGTAGTTTGAATTAAAACATGATGGAATAGAAGGCAATGTAGGTTTTCAGGAGAAAAGAAATTTGACTTACTGAGAGTGAAGTGATGACTTAAAAAGAATTAATCACCAGCGATGTTGTAATTGGTTTAATTTATTTCCGTGTAATTAAACAAATATTTTGACATATGTTCTACCAAATTGGTTAAGCCCTGGTCAAGTTGGGGTATTTGTGCTGGTGTATGTTTAAGAATGGAAATATAAAATATTTAAACAATAGATTGACATGGGAGCTGAGCCTTCAATTGCAATTATTCAAGTTTATTTCGCAATATCAGTCTCCCGACATTGTTTTGCAATGTAATTAAGGTTCAGATCCCTATTGATTTCTTAATAACAAATAACTTAATCCTAATATTGAAAATATTTCTGAATACCTGATAAGTTTCTTCTGTTAACAAATGGCATCTGTTTCAGCTGGCAAAGCCACTCGTTGCCAAGCTTCGGAAGCTGATGGATTTCTACCTTCTGCCAGGCATAGACTTCATCAGATTTAAACTCAAGGAGATAGTCACCTCTATCGACTCTGCTCTTGTATTCTCCTTCTTCAATTTAATGAATATTTTTCTGAGGCCCCTGGCAAACCCAGACGGGAAGCCACCGCCGGCACAACAGTTCCTGGATTTGATGCGTAAGTTCATGGATTCCCGCCATATGTTCAGGAGATACCGAAATATATCACGTTGTGGACGATAGGTAACGAAACACGCCCTGAGGTAGCTTGCAATGAGGCGACAGCTATAGACACACAAAACCCATTCAAACTTCTGAGATTAATTTACGCAGGATACCTTAGGGTGGATTAGTTGGCACTTAAGTTCAGCATCTCATATGGATGGGAAACAAAACTTTTTAGAAAATCTCACAAACCAGGTACTCTTTACGTGGATTTTTACACGTTTTCTTTTTTCAAAAATAACGTAACCCAATGGCACAATAGCTCATCCGATGCAAGGCCTATCGCCCGACCGCTGCGTCCCCCACTTCTACGCACTACAGGGGTCATGAGTGGTGTGCAGTACTAGAAGTGGGTCATGGTCAGCGCCCCGGTCCCTCCCGGCCAGTTATGCGGTCAGTGACCGCCAGTGACCAGTGATTGCTGCTTTTCAACCAAGTAGCTCCTCAGTTGGCCCCTCAGGGACCTAAGAAGACTGGGTACACCCCGTACCAGGCCTCCTAGCGGGAGCAAATCACCACGCCGCTGCCGGGAATTGAACACAGGTCGCCCACTTGGTAATCAGCAAGTACTACCACCGCGTTAAGGAGACGATTTGATTAAATGTTATATATTTAACATATTTATATGACAAATAAAAGTTATTCAACCTGACTTCTCTGCGAATGTTTCATTCTAAACAAATTTCTATGTAAAAAGAAACGAATATTGACTTAGGTACCTAACATTTGAGAAAAATATTGGAACATAAAATAATAAGGGATATCTTAGAAATGGTTTGTCCCCCTCCCCCCTATCTGTCTGTCTCTTACGGTACCAGTTATGCAAAAGTCATTCAGAATGAAAGGGATATCAAAGGAAATTTGCAGAAAATGTAAAACATACATTTTGCTTGTCATGAAAGTGTCTCTAACATACGATATTTTAATAACATTCGCTAGAGGATATCGAGAAATCCAACATTTTTAAAGATTTTTTCATGTCAACGGTAGTCCGGAATGGGAGATTTTCTTGAAGTTTCGTGTCGCTTCTTGGAAAGTGCTGTACTTAAATACCATGTTTGGTTTTTAACTGACTTGTTGGGTAGAAACAACACTTCTATTTACTATAGTCTAGAGTAGAGAAAATAAAAAATATATCTAAGTAATCCCAGTCTGGGGAAAATACCATAGTTGTCACTATGCAGCACACTTCTGCCATTGCCAGTGTTGGAGTGTATTGAATAATAAGGCTACATAATTTGAACTGGCAAGTCTAACTCCTTCAGTGACGCATGCGTATGTGTGTATTTCTCATCATCTTCTTCTTCCTGCTTGGCAAGATATTAATTAGTGTCGAGGTGAAGTTTTTAATTTACACCTTACTATGATTATTTTTCTTGGGTTTTCCGGTGTAGGCCGCGTCGTGCAGGCGTTGGCTGCCGACGTCTCGCAGGTGATATGGCTATGTACAAAGAAAGTTTCAGTTTTCCGTTTTGTGCATTAAAAATGTTTTAGCCTGATACCGGTACACGAGGCCCGATTTAGAGAACACTTCTCATAAGTTCACGATTGTCAAAACGTTTGTTTGATAGTCCTGATAGTTTATATAAAACCCATACAACGACCACATGCACGTCATCGAGAACAGTTTGATTCCATATTAACATTATCCCACTTCTTTAACATTTTTAAGAAAAGTTTATTTTTATATTAACATATTTACACCACACACTACACTATATACACTACATACATTATTTCTAAGGCTCTAAGTTTATTTATTTGGTATCATTTTGTCCTGTTGCCGGTACAGTGGACCCGGTTTGCAGGGATAACAATAATATCTACATATCTGTATACATTTTTTGGGGCTTTTAATATTTATAGTCCTTCTGGGTTTGCCAAACCCATACGGGAGCCCGCTGTGGATTCTCGAGAATAGTTTGGTGTAGTAATTGTTTTATGTTTAGTTTCACTTGTTTCGTTCTTTATACATATAAACATTTACATATTTATTCACTCATTCATCCACTCTCATTCACGCACGCACTCATACGCATACTACACTCATACACACTATTTACACTTTTTCAATATATACATAGATTCCACTGTTTGGCTGTGTGGGCAGCATGTCTTGTTGTGGTGACTGTTGGTGGCGGCGGTCCCTACTTCCAGATAGCATTTTTTGGGCGGCCCCTTGTCATAACAGTACGTGGTCGTGGGCCGATGTAGTGGGCGCGCAGTATTGCGAGGGAAGGAGCTGTTTAGAATATTTTTACGCGTTTATGTTTCTGGTGTTTTGGCTCACCGCTGCCGATGTTGGTTATGAGCTGGTTCTCATGTATTGCGATACGCGCCCACATTCTTGTGGCTTGTCGCATTGTGTATTGCATCTGTTATGTAGCGTGTGTTGAGATTCTGATGAATGGTTTGGTTGCGGGTGAGTATAGGGCTACGTAATATTTTTCTAAGAGATAAAGTTTGGACAATTTGTAACTTGAGCACAGTTTTTGAGGCATTTGCCCAGGCCACGCACGCGCAAAGTAGGGTGGACAGTATAAAAGATATGTGTAGTATAATTTTGGAATGGGTCCTTAATTCCTTGCTACTGAAGACGGCGTTCTAAGAGAGTAGTTGGTCGAAGGAGACTCCCAAGTATCTCACTAGCTGACGAGTGCAATTTTTGACTGCCTACCGTTAGGTCCAGTGCCGGAAACTGCAGCTGTTTTGTGAAATAGATGAGCTGGCGTTTATTTGCATTAATTTATATTTTCCAGTCATGCAGCCATAAAAGGAAGCGGTCAGTATACCGCTGAATCTCGAGGAGACCGAAACGAGGGTTTCTATGGTGGTTGTAGATTGCAGTGTCGTTAGCGTAAATGGCAACTTTACATCTGCCGTCCACGGGAATCATTTGTTAATAGGCTATACAAAAACGGGGACAACAGCTTGCATTATTCGCTCATGTGAGGAGGAACGACCCACTTGAACGTAGAAGTGCCTGTTTTCTAAAAAGCTATGGATTAAAAATAAATAAATTCGAAGACAGGGAAAATGTTCGTGGTTTGTAAATTAGGTCATCGTGCCAACACCGATCACAGCTTCTACGTTTAAAAATAGTGTCATTGCGGAAGCCCCATTATTAAACTGTAGAATGACATTTTCTAAAGCCAAATTTTACGTTGGATAGTTCCTCTATTTCCGAAATTTATTTGTTTTTTCAACCAAAAAAGTATAAGTCTTTTGAACATCTTTCCAATGTTGGACAAGAGACTAATGGGGCGGTAATTTTGAGGGTGCCTGGTGCTTTTCCCTGGTTTTGGTAGCATTATAACCTTGGCTTGTTTCCAAGTGCGGTATAAGTGGTTGCATTTAAGGTAAGCATTAAAAAGTTTTTTTAACTTCACCAGAGCTTTTCTAGGGATGTTTGAGCTCCTCATTAGTTAACCTGTCTAGACCTGCAGCTTTACCATTTGGTAATTTTCTAATGTGTTTGAACACTTCCTGATGTTTAATCAGTGTCAGTGGTTTCTCGTTCTTCTGCCCACCCAGGTTTGTACCCAGTGTTTAATATCTTCTTGGACAAAGTTGGTAGTGGGATTGTCAGAGAACCTCTCCGTGAGATAATCAGCAAACACCTCAGCTTTCTCCTCTGAAGACAAGTGCGTGCCGAGTTGAGTGTGGAGCGCCTCACTGCCAGTGTTAACTCTCGAGGAGGTCTTAAATGCCTTTAATAATTTCCAAAAGGAGTTGTCCGAATGGATGGTACTCAGCATTTTATTTTCCCAATGTTCAACTTTGTTTTAATTTGACGCCGAATAATGTTGCGTAGCCATTGTGCCAGAATTATCTATTCAGGCTGGCACTTTTGCCTCCAGAACCTCATCAGGCATCTTCGTCTGGCAACGAGAACCTCCACCTCGGGGTACGTGCTGAAGCTGGTGGACTTTTGGTGTATGTGGTAGCGCTTTGTGTGGCGGTAAAATTATCAATGGTGGCATCTATTTCCACCTCATTGGAGCCTGGGTTGTGCTGTCTTGTATTTCTGCCAATCTGTTTCCGCGCGATGGAATACCTTGGGCGTCTGTGCAGTGATAGTACCGCAGATCTCAAAATGCACTGGTAGATAGCCGAAGTCCAAGCTATGATATACATTAAATTTTCGTGAAATTGCTGCATTTTTTATAAGACGAAGTCCAAAACCTCAGGATCAAACTACCTGAGCGGTGCCAAAAGGTGGGATCAAGGGGGGCGTGTACCTCCACATTGTCATGTTCTAAAATAAATTCTGCTTCCTAATTTATACTTTCTTTGCTCCACCACCAATATTTCTATTGGTGGTGGGAGAGCCAGTGACGTCATTGGTTGGAAAAACAGGGTGCCAAATAGAACTAAAGGCTCTTGCGGATTTGCCGCAATCAAAGCTTATATACTCCGGGATTAAGGAGTATATTGCTTTTAGCCTTTAAAGTTGGCAGGAAACTCTGAATCTTCTTTGCGGCACTGTACCGGGTGGCAATATTTTGTTCCCGTAGAGTTTCTGCAATTGTATCAATTATACCTTGTATATAGGGGAGCCACGCCCACTTTTGTCCTCATCCGTATACTTCTGTTGCTTCTTTTCACGACTAAAAAAATAATTCATATCTTCAGAATGTTGGCTCTCAATACTTCAGATTCTAGACTTCTCGTGTATTAAAAGATCCGGATCACATTATCCGAGAGGCACGACAGAATAATGTGTTCGCCATAGCCCGTTTTGTAGGTGGTGGATAATGTCAATTAGAACCTATGTATCTATGAGTATGCGTTGATTTTCGATATACTAAACACCGATCTGTTTTGTTCGGGAACTCTTTCCACAAGAACATCTTCAGAACGGAAGTTTGCCATATTTTTCCAATTTCATAGTATTAGAAATTAAAAATATTGGTGGGGGAGCAATAAAAGTATAAATTAATATGTACGATACAACTGTTTTACTTCGCACACAGTCCAAGAAGGAACAGGCCAAATGATCTGCGATATGTCGACAGCCAACACCTACATGACGTAGCCTACATCGGAAAACCCAAGAAAAATAATGTATATCGGCCTTTGCAAACATTTACCTTAGTATGATATTGAATACAGAGAAATTGAATTTAGGATCGTACCACAGATTAGTTAGATATTTTATTGAATGCACTGTAATTGCAACGCTTATGCGAATATTCCTACACATTCAATAGAGTTCTCAATTCAGTTTATGAAATCCTGCAGTGATTTAGAAAAGCATTTCAGGGTACATTCAAGCAAGTATACAGGTGTCCCAAAAACACCGACAACGCTTAGTATGTGGTGCGGGACGGCAAACTGATCGGTCTTCAGATAGGAACCCCTGTCCGGGAATGCACGGTTTGGAGGCTGTAGCGCATCGAAGTGTGAGATGGGTGTAGGTTCACATTTCGCCAATAAACACATATTGAGCTGTCTATATTACAAATGGGCTTCGAACTACCTCCTACGTCATTACAGAACCTATGTCGGCGGTGGTGAGCCTCGTGTCTTTGAAGAGTTTCAATCGCTTCACAGAATTGAGCCATAAGGTCCTCCGCTGACCGTATAGGAGTGCCATACACCGTATTCTTCATACAACTGCACAGAAAATAGTCGAGAAGTGTCAGATCAGGTGACCGTGCGGGCCATGGAACTAGTCCACTCCGGTCGATCGATCGATTTAGATATGCGACGTTGAGGTGATTCTGCACACTTACCTACATCAAATTGTGCTGGAGGTCAAGTTGGCCATTTCAGCAGCTGTGTAGTAGTACGTGTCACACTGCTGTTAAAAACGTTACTGTACTGGAAATCACAAGTAACATAGGATGTGCACCAAGGACTCTATGGAGGAATTTAAAGCATGCGCACGGATGTCATTATGCTCTGATGGTTCATCCCAGTATACAGGTGGCTAAAGGGTTGCATAGCTTCCGTATTAAAGATACCAAAACGAATGTTAAAAAGCTGACACAACCGTTCGTTCTCAAACTTTGACGCTCTCCAGCGTCCAAACCGTGCATTTCCGGACAGGGTTCCTATTTGAAAACCGATCAATCTGTCATCCCCAACATACTAAGCGTTGTCGATGTTTTTGGGACGCCCAGAATATATGGACTAAATATGACAAACGCAGCCGCTTGAGAGGGTGTTTTTCTTTAATTCTTTAATTCACAGTGACTGAAATCTTCTATTTCTGTAAGTTACACGTATTTCAGCCACACATACAGGTTGTTTCCAACCTTTAGGCACAAAATTATACAGAAGATGACTTCTAGACTGAGCATTTTGACATAAGGAACCTTGATTGGAAATGAATATTTTGGATGTGACGTTATAATAGGGGTGCAATTGTTCCTTTAGCACCTTCCACACAGAAGTTTTGAAAACATAAAGCTCAAGGGCAAATCGACGTGTACCTACAATGGCTTGTGTCCCACACAATCCAACACCATTTCAAATTCTGGTGTACTAACAGTTCTTTGTTTTGCTCCCTCGCCGGCTCTGTAACTTTTATTGCGCCAGTCTCTCTTAAGTTCCTCCCCACAGCAATAAATTTCTTCCAATTTGGATGATGCCTGTTGAAACTTGTCTGTATACATCAGGCCGCTATATTCCGTTGCACCACACATTAAATGCACGTCAACAACTTCCTAGTTTGAGTAATACTCATACATTGGAAAAAAAAGTGAAAGCGTCAGGCAATTTGTTATGAAAATTAAAGTTAATGCAGCTTTGGAAACGTACTTCACAATCACTTTCAAGATCGCGTGGTATCCAAAATATTTCTTTACGATCATAGGATTCTAATGTCAAAATGTTAACTTTAGAAGTCTCTTACCATCTATAATTTTGACCCTAAAAGTTAGGGACATTCTTTGCGTATGTATATACAATGTAAGAATTGTTCATCTTTGTTCAATATTACAACCATGATTAGTATACTAATTAGAAAGTAGTTATTTTAGACATTAGCACAGAAATGTTAAATGAAGAGTGGCTGAAGCGTACTGTTTCTTCCTTTTCCCCTGATAAAGCTGGATTACTAGCTCCATGGGTTATATTTTCCACCATTTGGAGTGTTGGAGCCACTTGTGACTTGCAGTCTCGCTACGTATTTTCTGACTGGGTCAGAAATCGCATGGCAGAAGGAAAACATGAGCCGGCGTTCCCAGAAGAAGGCATTGTCTATGATTACACGTAAGTTCAGCACTATGCTAAGTTGTTAAAAAGTACAATTTATTCCATATAATCACGCCCCACTCATGGCTACACGAGTGACCCGGCCCCTGTCTATGGGGTAGGACTTCCGTGGCACACGTTCTTCTCGATGTCCGTGCTACGTTGGTAAGCGTCAGTCAATTGGCCTAGGTAGCCAAAGCGCTGTGGTTTGTTGCATATATTGGGTTTGCTAAGCAAATGTAACTTGGTTTTTTAGTTTTTTGAGCGTTTAAGTTTTTAAGATCTGGTTTCTAGTATTTTAGCCGTATTATGTTTTACTTTTTAATGTTTTAGCTGCTTAGTATTTTAGCTTTCATCTTTTACCCATATTAGTGTGTGGATATTTCAGGTTTTAAAGTTAGTGCATTCAGTAGCTGTCATTTGATGTTTCTAGCTGCTTACGCCTTTAGTTGTCTGTTTTAGCCCTCACCTTTTAGCCAGCTAATTTTGAGTGTTTCAGATTTTAAATCTTGACTTCAGGCACCAATGACCTAGCTGTCGACGGGCCCTTAACTCCACTCACTCACTGACTCACTCACCCACCCACCCACACACTTACTATTCCATATAATCAAATTATCTAAACTACTGCAATGATTCTTAAGCTACATATATCTCATAAATTAATAGGTTTAACAAGCGCTAGTGTACGTTACGAGTAACACGTGTTCATTGCACTTGCGACAGTACAATATAGTACCTCAGCTGCTCAGTACCTTTCAAGCGTTCATTGCTGAAATTTGTGTTGGATAAGCTGGTGTGAAAACATGCTAAATTAAAATGTTTAAACATACTTTAATTTAACTGAATCTCACGCCATGGTCCTAATTTTTACGGGCCTTCCTGTTGAAGCCATCTAAGATGGTGTGATAATTTGTTTAATTTTACTTTCTGTACTACATACATGGTAGGTAGCAAGATTGCATTTGAAGCAGGAACTTCCTAGGGATGTGTTATCCCCACTGCTGGTTGCTCACTTTGCTTTGCACCTCTCCGCGGCAGTAATGAGAAGTTCCTTGTGGGATTCTCTGCTCCGTTGGGCTCCAATCCACTGTTGTAGTCTCAGCTATCTGCCCTTGGCTAATGTACGGCATGGAAAAAAGAGCGCGTTAGAAGAGAAAACTATTTTTGGGTTGCACGTCGTGTGGCAGCGCACTTTACACAAGTCGATATGCCAGCATGCAGCTGAGTTTATTTATAGTCTCTGATCCAATTTGTATCGTCTTTTGGTCATTCAATTAGGCTGTGTGTTGAATCGCGACTCGCATTTGTACTTGCGAATATGTATAGGTACAAATCCGAGTGGTGATTCAAGACACAGGCTATTTGAGTGTCAGACAGACGATCAAATGTATACCATAGACTATAAATAAACTCAGCTGCACGTTGAAATATCGTCTTGTGTAAACTGCGCTGCCACACGACGTGCAATCCAAAATATTCTATTCTCCTAATGCGCTCAATCATTTTTTTCATGGTTTAACATTTAATGTAGAATTAGATTCTTCTCCTTGGTAAAGAAGTGTAGATCCAGGGCATGGTAACAGTTTGGACAAGAATTAATGGAACTACAATAATCTTCCATCCCATGATACTCTTTGTCTGATGCGCACCGGATTTTTTCTTATCTTTTATTAAATCCAATACCAAGAGTCCTCCTATATCATTTATTTCATCGTAGCATGTTGTCGTCCATTTGATTCCCATAACAAAGGATTTCTCTGTATTTATTTTTCTTCTACGTGGCATAAATCCTTCAATTTTTATTTTCAACTAACTATGCATCGATAATATTTACAAATTTAATCAGATAAAAATCTTCCCTCGTAAAAACTTTGTTGTTGTTGTTAGCTAATGCTCGATTTCTGACAATGAAGTCATTAATCCTCTTGCTCTCCAATATTTAATATATTGATAGAGCAATAGCAGTATAGTAACCGCTTTTTAGAGAGCACCATATTTTTATGTTTTGGCGGTCACATCGCTCTCTCACAACCCCCAGAATGTCTGGAGGACCACACCTGTCGTTGGTTTACGGGTCTCACCGACCTGACCGGGAGAATTAACAAAATAAATTCACCGACCATATCCTCTGATTACCAATCAGAGGACGTATTACATGCCATGACAGGTCAGCATGTTAGGGGTTAATATTTTATAGAGAAATGGAGAGGTTGAAAAAATAAAGACTCCCTAGCCCTCAGGAACCCTAATAGCATCGGGGTCAGAAGAGAACAAGAGATGACCAAGGTAAGGTCAGATAGAAAAGTTACAGTGAGGAGCAAAACACCAGTAAGTGGAAGTAATGTTCTGCTCAGCTTGGGTACCTTGTGGTTGCTATTCACATATCCCCTAGACGGAGACCCCTATTTATTACTAGATGACCCACTGAACTTCGTACCACATAAAATTGATTTTATTATAACTCCTCATAGGCGATTATCAATCCTAATCAATCTTCCAACTCCCAATTCATTGATATCAATAATAATGGACGCATTGTGTACGGTTTGAGTGTTGTTTGGTTATTAAATGAAACTCGTTTGTTATTCAAATGAATTTAATGTCTTATTTGCGTGAAAGATAAACACAGTTAACATTCAGTGCAATGCTTTATTGATAACTTTACAAAAATTGAAAATCTTAAACTAATTCCTCAAGTTTCGCTAAAACACATTTTGTGGTTATGTCTAAGCCTGCCCTAATTCTCCTAGTCTTGCTAAAAGATTTGAACAATATTTTGTCTATTTCTAAGCCTGTAAAGTAAATTTACATTAATGAAATGTCTAATCAAAATGAATGTTCGCAAAATGCAATTCAATTAAGTTCCATTTAACCAAATCTGTATTCTAAATTCTCTACCTTTTAACGAAAAAGAACCAATAAAAACGATTTTAAATGTAATAGGTGAAGCTGTCAAACGATAGGTTCACCAAACATAATATATTGAAAGTAATATTTCAGCGCGTCCTCTCCTTGGCATTGTAATGAACACTATAAAGCGACACCGAATTGTTTTCACAGTCACTCAAATCTGTTTCACTTACCCTGAGGATGCTATAATATTGAAATCCTCAAGCTAATTTCTCGAGTTTTGCTAAAGCCTTTGTGATTATGTCTAGGCCTGCCCTAACTAATAGCCTCGCTAAAACAAAATTGAATTACTTTTTTGTTTATTTATGAGCCTGCAAAGTTAATTTACCTTAATAGAATGGCTGATGAAATGAATGTTCGCAAAGGATAATTAAATTCGATTTAAGAAAAATATTTTCTCGAAATTCATCACCTTTTCTATGGAAAAAAAAAAAAAAAATTTAAATGTAATAGGTGCAGCTGTCAAAACATAGACCCGCCACAAACGTAATATATTCAAGGTAATACGAAGTGGCAATTCCCATACAAAATTTCCAATTTCGATTTTTGCGGTTTTTCAGCGTTCCAGTATTGAGGCGAACAAGCCAAAAATGAAAATATTCGAATTCGGTCGAGTCATTTTCAAGCTTTTGCAAGACTAACGCACGGCAATTACAGTTATGATTATTACTATTACTATTATTATTATTATTATTATTATTATTATTATTATTATTATTATTATTATTATTATTATTATTATTATTATTATTATTATTATTATTATTATTATTATTATTATTACCGCCTCCGTAGCGCAGTGGTTGCGCGCCTGTCTGTGGCGCGGAGGACCTGGGGTCGATTCCCGGTACCGGCATGGGATTTTTCCCCCGCTGGGAGGTCTGGTACGGGGTGCACTCAGCCTCGTTAGGTCCCTGGGGGGCCAATTGAGGAGCTACCCTGATAGAAAGGTAGCGTCCCTAGAAGGTCAAAGTAGTCGCCTTACGGTCGGGGAGTCGGCGTGCTGACCCCCAACCTGCACTCCTCCGTGGCCTTGGCTGCGGCTGGAGGACGCAGCGGCCGGGCGATGAGGGTAACCTCTGAATAAGGGGAAGACGCCCTAGGGAAATTATTATTATGATTATGATATGATTATTATTATTATTATTATTATTATTATTATTATTATTATTATTATTATTATTATTATTATTATTATTATTATTATTATTATTATTATTATTATTATTATTAATATTATTATTATTAATATTATTATTATTATTATTATTATTAATATTATTATTATTATTATTATTATTAATATTATTATTAATATTATTATTAATATTATTATTAATATTATCATTAATATTATTATTAATATTATCATTAATATTATCATTAATATTATCATTAATATTATCATTAATATTATCATTATTATCATTATTATTATTATTATTTTATTATTATTATTTTATTATTATTATTATTATTATTATTATTATTATTATTATTATTATTATTATTATTATTATTATTATTATTATTATTATTATTATTATTATTATTATTAATAAGATTGGCAAATAAGATTGATATGAAGGAAAATTTTCTTTTTATACGATGCATCATAGGTAATGTAATCAGTTCAATCCATCTTTAAACCATAACCTTTTTATCTTACTTTATACTCTTTATTTTGAACCTATTTTTAATTTATGAGGGATTGTTAATATTTATTCTAAAATTACATTGCCTTTCATATCTTTTATTCAATCAAATTACATACCTAATTCAGTTTTATATACAGGATATTACATTACATATCAGAAACGAACTACATAGCCAGTTACCATGGTTATGGATCACAAATTTTACAAACACTCAGTTCTTTATCTTAAATTTTCTGTTTCGTCAAGTGGTTTTAATTTAGTTTCATTGCGCTCTCCGATCATTTTACACTCTTATCACTTCAACTTTTACTACATTAAGTCTCGTGTCGGCACATTGGACATGGTAACTTAGTGGTTAGAGTGGCGAAACGGAGACTGAAAGATCCAGGGTTCAAATTCCGGCTATGGCATTGAATTTTTCAGTCTCATTCTGCCCTTCCCAACCTTGTCCTACACACGGTTATTGTGTGGAAGGACAATCGCATTCATTGTATTAATTTTTTCTCCCATATTTTCAGATTCTTTTGTATTTTCATTTATTTTCTGCACCAACCCATCATTATTTTGGTCTATGTACTTTATTCTCTATGCTGTAAGCTTCCTTTTCTAAGCTACTTCTGCATTCCGTCATTTCAGTTTTGCATTTACGTATCTGTTCTTCTAACATTGCTTTGTGTTCCCTCATCTTTACCTATATCTGAACTACTCATTTTGTTTCCTGAACTTCTATTTTATTTTTAAGAATGCTTTGGTTTCACTAATCTCCCTACGTACATCTCTTGAATTGCGTTCCATTTTTTCTACTTTTTTCTGTCTTCTGTTCTATTTTATTTATCTTTTTACTTCCTCTACTGGTAAGTAGGGCAAGTATTATATTTCACCCAAAAATTCGATGTCGAGATTTCACCGGAACTATATGTTTTGAGGCCCCATGAGTTCAAAAAAAGCAGTTTTAGAAAAAGGTCCGTGTGTGTGTCTGCATCTGTGTGTCAGTGTGGCAGTTTTTGGACAGCATAACTCAAAAACGAAAACTCTGTTAAAAACTAAAGTTGGTGTTTAAGTTTAAAGTCTTTTAAGGACGCGACACGAAGATTTTGAATAAAATAGCCCCACCCTAAACTACCCTTTACATGGAAAAGTTTTCGAAAATTTTGATTTTCTTGAAAATCGTTCTAGCGCTTTTGATTAAAGTGTCGTATGTTTGAAATATTTTTATGACAATTGAAATGTATATCTTGAATTTTCTCGCTATAGCCCCTGTAGTCGTATTTACTCTGGACGACTTTTGCATAACTGGTAAACCGTTAGAGATAGACCAAATCATAGTGTACAAAAGATGTAGATCTTGCTAAAATACACAATTTATGTCTGGATAAATTTTCTTGTGGGGTGAACCATTTCGGAGATATTCCTTGTTATATGTGCGAGTTTCGGAAAACTTAAAACTTTTGTGAAATGGATCATCTTTGTTCATTTTTTTATATGTTAAGTGTGCAAAGACAACAGAATCTCAAAGCTTTAAAACATTTGACTGTCGCACAAAGCGTACTGTATTCTAACATTCCCCATGTACCTACAAGGAAATAAGTAATAAGATAATTTGCACAAATGTTTACCTCAACATGAAGAAGATATAAGAATAAGATTTTGTAAGAATGGTTAGTAGGTACAAGAGTAGAGAAAGCAATGTGAGTGGAGCACATCAGATTTTTTCCTTTGCTGTGCCGTCTGTGACACTTCCTATGAATAATTATTCTTCTCCTCCTTTCTTTATCCACCATTCGAAACCCACGTTGACTGGCGGAATTTCAAACCAGGAATTTCCTTGGGATTTGTTACCATCTTACTTTGCTGGTTGCTCACATTACTTTGCAGTCCTCCGAGTTTTCTGGTGGGTTTCTGTTGCAGTCTCTGCTATCTGCTCTCGACTATGTGCATTTAATGTAGAATGAGATTTTTCTCCAGGTAAAGGAGTCGGAGATTCAGGGTGTGGTAACAGGTCAAACAAGAATTAATCAAACTGCAATATCTAGTTTTCACACGAAACACAGTTTATTTATTTTCCATTCTGGTAGTTCATTACATCATGCTTTTGCACTAAGAAACGGTCATCTGAGAGTGGTTCTGATACGAGACGCAATCTGAGGTTTTGCTCAACTCTTATGCTCCTATGCGTAAATAATTTATATCACACTATAAAGTTATATCACATAAGTTTAATGTGATGTAACACTGTGAGCTTTTTCGCGGCGTTTTTTTTTTTTTTTTTTTTTTTTTTTCTTTTTTCCTTTTATTTTTTGATCTACCCAGTAAAATGTATACTACTCCAACTACTACTCCAACATGGACTCAAAACTTTCCCTAAATGTGACGCTTAAATGCTTGTTCCCTCTACCCGGTTACGGTGACTATAAAATAATGAAAGAGTGGATGTTTTAATCTCCTGTAATCAAACAATAGCCCTTGCACCTCGCTGGCATCCTAAACTTGACCTTTTTTAATCTGTTGCGAGTTTACAGCATTTCGAACTCTCGGCTTCGGACAATTTGGGTTAATTCCGTAAACCAACTGTTTATTGAACATTTTTGAGCCACTCCTTTTAAATTACATCAGTTAAAATTGAAAAAGTTACATATAAACATAAATGGGTTAATACAACTATTAATTATTTATTACAAAGTAATTAACTTGGACTTGTCAACGTGGGTCTTTTCCTTTTAAACTTCTGCAAAAAAACAAGCAGTTCTCTTCTACTGACGTTAACAAAGGCTACAGACTTTCGTGATATTACAACTCACAACTGTTTTCTTCTCGCAGTCCTTTCTCTGTCTCTCGTACATCACTTTTGCAGTTTCCTCGCCTCCTCATGCAGTGAGGATGACGTAACATGGAACTTTCTCCACTTCCACAAATCAGCCGACCGCCGAAAACTCCTCAAAACATCTAGAGAAACCCCGGTTTGTTTTTGCCACTCTGATTGTTGTCACCTGTTTCCTCGCGTCAATGGTGTGGGGAATTTTTACTTTGATACGCGCCGCACCCATTGTTGTTAGTTACGTATACACAAAAAGTCGCGCGAGGCAGCCTGACCTTGAACGCCTTTGTTTACTCGTTGGTCTGGATGCAGTGTGAAGTAGCTTAGCCTCAACAGTATCATAGTATTATTTCCCATCCTATATGGAGTCTGGATGTATAAGTGATATGTGATTGTGAGAGAGAGAGGGAGAGAGAGACGGAGAGTTCCATGCCAATATGACATTCTGGTGGCTAAAGGGTCGTTGATGACCAAGACCCACCACAAAAGGTGCTTTGAAGCAAATTCAGCTTTGAAAGTAAGATTTGCTGTGTATTCAAACGCTTTAAAAGACACTTTTTATGCTGCTTTACTTGTTTAACTGTAGGCAGTTTTCAGCCAGCAGTATCTTATAATTCGCCTAATATAAATGGCTACACAGTTTACCACTACAGCATAGTATACAACAAAATAGTAGACCTTTAATAATCCGAACTATAGAGAGGTCCTAGTGGACGATAATCAAGGGATCAAAAGGCTTTTTAAATATTTATTAATTTGTCAACTTCCAAATAAAGGTTAAGTAGTATAGATATCGAATATTCATACATTTGATTCTTTTGTACATTTTTTTAAACTCTGGCTTATTCCATTATTAATTGTGTATATTTCTTCATACCTGTGAGTTCCACTAGGATTTTTATTTCGCATTGATAGTTGATGGTTATTGCCATGACTCATTTTGTAATGGTGCTGATGATCAAGTAGTTCAATGCCCTTCAATATATATCATCTATAAAATTACGAGTGATAGATAACATCGCTGTAAATTAATTTATTTTTCCTGGATTACCAGCTTGTTGATAGACAAACACTTACTTCATAAATATGTTGTTGTTAGCTAATGCTGGATTTCTGACAATGAAGTCATTAATCCTCTTGCTCTCCAATATTTTTCACAATGATATTGAAGAGATCAATAGCAGTAATATATAAACATCGTTAAAACACAATTGATAAATAAATATTTGCGGTCTTAGTCGTTTCCAAGTATTTGTTGCAGTTGGCATAAAACTTCCAATACTGGAATATTTTTATTTACTTCCAATACTTCTATTTACCGCTATGTAGTTCAAACGGTTTGGAATATTAAATCCAGTATACAGCAATGCATACTCAAAACTCTGATGTGTTGCACTCACATGACCTTTTCTATTTTTGTAATAAACATTCTTACACGCTCATATTACTCTTATATTTTCGTGTTAGTTGAGATAAACATTTGCAGAAATTATCTTATTGCTTGCTTCTTTGTAGATGCAAGAGGAATATGAGAATATAATAGCCTTTGAACGATAGTCAAATCTGTTAAAGCTTTCAAATTCCGTTCTCTTTGCATGGCTAAGATAAAACAATGAACTACAATGTTTCATTTGACGAAAGTATAAGTTTTCCAAAAATGACACAAATAACAAGGAATATCTTCGAAATGGTTCACTCCAAAAATATATTTGGACTTAAATTGCGTATTTTAGCAAGATCTATATTTTTTGTATAGTAAGATTTGGTCTATCCCTCACGGTTTACGACTTATGCAAAAGTCGTCAAGAGTAAACAGGACTTCAGAGGCTATAGTAAGGAAATTCAAAATATAAAATTCATTTGTCATAAAACCATCTCAAACATGTGGCATTTTAATGAAAATCGTTAGAATCATTTTCGAGATAATCACAATTTTCGAAAACGTTTTCCATGTAAAGAGTAATTTAGAGTGGAGTAATTTTCTTAAAAATCTTTGTGTCACATCCTTAAATACCAACTTTGGTTTTTCGTTTTTGAGTTATGCTGTCCACAGACACACTGCCACACACACTTACAGATACACACACACAGACACACCCATCCACCAACCAACCCACACACGCACGCACGCACGCACGCACGCACGCACGCACACACACACACACACACACACACAAACACACACACATGGATGCCTATTTCTAAAAATGCTTTTTCTTTATTCCGGGGGCCTCAAAACTTATATTTGCGGTGAAATCTGGATATCGAACTTTTGGGTGGAATACAATGCTTCCTCTATTTACTATACGCAGTGGAGGAAGTAAAAATTGAAATATGGTGCATGGGAATATATGATAAAATGATGATGTGACATTGACATACCCATATCATCATTTGGAAATATAATTAGTGGGGATTTTGATACTGGGCTGCGTGAATGAGAAAGTGATATGGAATGTGATAATGCGGTTTTAATGAGATGTGCACATTGTTCTCTTCCACTTTATTTTAACCACTTCATCAAAATTCCGCATCTTCACTTTGAGGACTAATGTAAGCACTATCAGATGTGTAGTATGTGTATATTGCGCTATTACAAATACTTTAAGCAGAGGGTTTTTGGCACTGCTGATTGAAAATGTAATGATACCCAGATGTCATTGAATTAAAATAATTTCCCTCCTATGGTATTGATATCTTGCTACTTTGTTTCCCTCTATTAAAATGTCACTTAAGTAGAATGGAACGTTTCGCATGTAAATGACACAGGCCACTGTTTTATTTATGATTGATTGTTACTATAAGCCCGCTTTCATGAGATTCCGACTACTCGAGGTCAAATCCTTGTGAGGGTTGCAGAAAGTCCAGGAGAGGGTCAGGTAGACATTTCACTAAAATTATAAATTGCTTCAAACCTGTAGTATACTGGTTTCTGTGCAAATGAATTGTTTCTAGCTAACAGGTATCTAGGCAGTGAATGAAATACTAAAGCGAACGGTAAAATAATTGTGTTGCTACTTACAGTACCTTATTATTTCAAGTTACTTTTATAACTTAATCATTACTTTTAGTAAGCCTTTGTGATATTTGAAACTAAAATTACGACAGACAGCCGACAGGATTTCTAAATCTACCAGTTTCTGTACTTGCTCATTCATGAAAATAAATTAATAACTCACATAAATGAATATTTTGGTGAAATTGAATTATTTATGTTTATGTTACGGTTGCCCACTAAGGAATATTGTAACACTCCAGATAGGCCTTCCTCGTGTGGCGATTTCCAAACAGGAGTTAGGTGTAAGGTGAAAGAAGCATTAAATAGTGAAAACTGGCTTATTTTCCTGTGTAACTTCTTAATTTGGATGATTGTTTCTTATGCAGCTATGATAAAATACATAAAAGAAAAGCAAACTCGCACTTCGGTGGCAAGCACAGTTAAATTGCGTCGATTTATAGAGCACTATTCTAGAAGTTTCACTTGGTTTCATTTAATAGTATTTAAGGACCATTCTTACTACATACGGCCCCACAGGTGATGGGCACAGATTATACCGTCAACGCGGTGGCACCGGAACGAGTGAGGGTCGGCGTATCCTCCGGCAGAGTTACACCTAAACGACCGGCAAGTCATGAGTACGGAACAGTAACTATTGTACTAACTTACATTAGGCTTACATGCATCACAATAGATGTTGAAATTGAGGAACTTCAACGCGAATACATTTTCTATATCTCTGAAAACAATTCTGGTGTATGAAATAGAATGAGTTAGGAAAGGAAATTTGCGGAGGAAAGTTCCAGGCTACTTTTGGGGACCTCCTGGTACTTCAGCAGACAGGACGGTTCTGAAAGGATTTAAACTACAGACCTCTAGTTCACGAGTCCGTACCTTCGCTATCTAGAACAGTGTTTCCATTCGCCATCCCATATGAGGAACATTCAATTAGGTGGATTGCGAAACCAATTTCATGTACATTGTAATAGAACGCAAACGAATATCGAACCCGAACTCTGGGTTGGAAAGCCAGAACGCAGAACTCTCGACTACACATGTGATCGGGGTAGAGTAGAAAACAACACCAAGCGGTTTCAGCTCGTTCACATTAACTAATAATTAAGTGAAATATTGTTGAGAAAGAGATGCGTGGATGGATCCAGCAATAAACCTGCCTGAACAGCATCGCTTTGACACCGGCAGCGTGAACATTACCCCTACATCAGGTGGACCTCCTTCTTTATCTCCCTCTACAACTCACACCCGGTCTTCCCTTCCCTTGCATGTATGCTATTTGAACCTTTCCTTTAGTGCGGTGCTAATGCCATTTTCTGTGTTGTCTATATAATACACACAAAGATACTCACGCTCACCAAACTTTACAGCATATTCGTGGCACTAATAAAGGAAAGGCAGGTATAAACAGGTCTTCATTAGCGTTTGTGTTCAAGTAACCGTAGTTGACAATCTCTGCTAATGCACATGCTTTCCAAATAGCTGCACGTCCTATAATGTTCTACTAAAGGATACAAATTTCACTTTGCGAACGAAGGCTGAGATTTTTGCATGCGTGTTAGCTTTGACCTTATACTGTCAAAACGTACCTTTCATTTGTTTATTAAAACATACAAGAAATAAATAATTAATTGGTTCTGAAAACAATAACATTCATTTTGCGAACAATAGGTTCTCAATTTTTAGAATAGTATAGAACAGGCGTGCCATTAAGTGTCTCCTTGGACCTCTCCTCGAACCTCAGTTGTGTACCTCCATCCATACCATTAGGCTACACGGTGTAGTTTGAACTAGTAAACAGTCTTGGACGGACCTTCAGAATGACTACGCGCGCGTTTCATCAAGAATGGGAAGATTAATTTATATACTTAATGAAAAACTATTTTCCTTAATTTATGATTATTCATTTGCTATGTATCTCATTTTAATACTAGACGCTATTTTAACAAAAAAAAAAAAAAAAAAAAAAAAAAAAAAAAAAAAAAAAAAAAAAAAAATCTGTTGTGTTGCACTCACATGACTTTCTCTACTTTTGTACCAACCATTCTTACAAACTCTTATTCCTATATCTTCGTGTTAGTTAAAATAAACATTTGTACAAATTATGTTATTGGTTATTTCATTGTAGGTGCAAAGGGAATATTAGAATACAGCAGGCTTTGTGCGATAGTCAAATCTTTTAAAGCTTTGAGATTCCGTTCTCTTTGCACACTTAACGGATAAAAAAATGAACAACGATCATCCATTTCACGAAAGTTTTAAGCTTTCCGAAACTCACACACATAACAAGGAATATCTCCGAAATGATTCAACCTAAAAGAAAATTTATTCAGACATAAATAGTGTATTTTAGCAAGATCTACATGTTTTGTATCGTATGATGTGGTCTATCTCTAACGGTTTACCAGTTATTCAAAAGACGTCCAAAGTAAATACGACTACACGGGCTATAGTCAGAAAATTCAAGATATACATTTAATTTGTCTTAAAAATATCTCAAACATATGGCATTTTAATCAAAATAGTCATTTTCCAGAAAATCTAAATTTTCGATGACCTTTCCATGTAAAGGGTAGTTTAGGTGGGGCTATTTTCTTCAAAATCTTCGATTTGCATCCTTGAAAGACATTAAACTTAAATACCAGCTTTGGTTTTTAACCGACTTTTCGTTTTTGAATTATGCTGTCCACAGACACACAGACACTCACACAGACACACATACATACACAGACACAGACACACATGGACCTTTTTCTAAAAATGCTTTTGTTAGATTCAGGGGTCCTCAAAACATATATTTCCGGTAAAATCTCGAGACCAAATTTTTAGGTGGAATACAATACTTCTCCTTCTTACTAGTAGAGAACGTAATATATCAATGAATATGGCGAGATCGTTATTCTAGTATGTTTATATATTTTCTTAAAACATATAGTAATTATTCGTGTTACTTATTATTTACTGTGATGTAATCATTATCACCATGCTGTACATTAACATCTGCAGCATGAAAATATCATACTACTCGTGTTATCGTATTTTTCAAATTTGTAATTAATTTTATTGTCATATAGGACGTGCTCGACAACAGAGGTTTGATGAATTGAGTTCCCAGTTCTGCAACAGACTCAATAAAAATAAGCGATCACGAACTTCTAAGGATGCCATTCAACAATCTGTTAGGCCAATTATCTTATTTCAAAATTTAATGATGTGAAAAGCAAATCCAAATCTTCATTCAACACACACGTGGCGGAGGGGCTCAGTACCCGATCCAGACGGCCTACTAAGTGTGTCTGTGACCACTGGTAGGCAAGAGGTGAGGGGAAGCTAAGAACATACCAAACGGGTAGATGAGGCTCGCTAGTCTTGGTCGACGACTCATCTAGGAGAAGAGGACTCCGAAATCAAACTGCCCCAGGGGCTCCTACTACGGTAAAGACGGGTTTAGCGTACCCGGGGCCCCAAGCCATACTCTCGGTGGGTTCCTCCAAGAGGTGAGAGGGCACCTGCCAAACGCCCAATCAACTTAGGTCCACTTTTGTGTTTGACCTCCCACCTGATACCTCCCTGTACACAGTCTGATGGATAACCTACGCGCGGGTTGTAGGAGGATGGGGTGACGCAACTCCTGGTTATCATGTTGGATCTCTGTGCGTATCCGCTGATAAAGGTCAGTTCCGGGGAGGGGCCATTGCATGAGCTGATGCACTCCTGAAGGCGATTGGGTCCCTCTGTCTATACATTGGGAGGTGAGACCCTAGGGTGAGCAAGGTCCAAGCCAGGACTCTCACCTAAGCCGGGGTGGCGCCCAGGATGTGAGTATGTCATGGGAGACATTTGCAATGGTGGAGGACATAATCACCATGAGTTCTGTTAAAACTCCAAAAACCAAACAAGCCAGAGTTAGTGAAAAGGAAGTAGCAGAGTTGAGTGGTCCTCACTACTTAACCGTAATAAGATAAGAGGAAGGTAAAACTTTCAGATCGGTGAATCCATTCATGATGCAGAAGCGTCTGGATAAGATAGCTGGCCGAGTGAAGAACTGCACAAGATCACGGAATGGCACGGTGCCTGTTGAAACTATTTCAGCAGCACAGGCAGCTACTATTTTAAAAGCCAACATGTTAGCCAGCTATCCGGTGCGTATAGAGGTGCACAAAACGTTGAACTCCACTCGCGGTGTTGTGAACACACGCGCATTGGGCGATACGTCCAATGATGAAATTAAGGAGAACCTAGAAGATCAAGGTGTGATATCTGTTTATCCGGTTCAGAGAAAAGATAGACGCGAATATCTGCCTACCCGCAACCTTTTCCTTACCTTTAGTCGGGCAGATCTCCCGCAAAGGATAAAGGCTGCGTACGAGGCCATTGCAGAAAGACCTTATATTCCGAGCCCGCTTAGATGTTACAAATGCCAGCGCTTTGGTCATACAAGTGACACGTGCAGTGGTAGAGCTACCTGTGTAAACTGTGGAGGCATCGCACATGACGATGACAGTACCTCACCTCCCAGTTGTGTTAACTGCAAGGGAGAACATCCAGCAAACTCCCGAGAATGTCCCCGCTATATGGAGGAAAGAGGTATCCAGGAGTTCCGGGTTAGAGAGAAGGTGTCCTTCTCAGAAGCCCGAAAGCTCTTACGTTTGCGCCAGCCCGCTATCCCGAACTCCGGTACCTATAGCTCGGTTTGAGCTAAACCAGTACCACGTCGGTAAATCGCTACTCAAACCAGCGATATAAACGGGGCAACAATATGAGATAACATTCTCGTAGCTAGATCACATCCAAAGCGTTTGACATCACCTAAGTCCGCTACAGCATCTACAAGCACCGCAGCGCAATCCAGCAGATCAGGAAGGTCACCAACAACGAAGCCAACCTCGGCAAGTAGACCCATTGCATACGATGCTTCACCGATCAAGTTTAAGACGCAGTGCAAAAGATCCAATTTCCTCAAAGAGAATAAGGTTTCTCCCAAGACATCAAAGGGAAAGAAAAATCCAAAGTCATCTCCTAGGAGATCCTCTTCAGAGGAATCCTCTGGGATGGCTACAGACCGGCGCATGTCATCTTCGCCGGTCTCCGTGTCAAATCGGTTCCAAGCTCTCGAACCGAAATTCTCTATGGGAACACGGACGTCCTCGGCAGAGGACATGGAGCTAGAATCTGCCCACACTGGGAGACCCTCAGCGGAAAAGAGGCGCGAAAAAGCTTCTGAGAAAACCATAAGCCCAAGAGAGAAGAAAGGGCAGAATTAATTCGACAACCGCCTACTCCAAAGTAATGAAGAGTTACCTTGGAATTGCCTGTCCCATACACAATGCAATATGGCTATCCTACAATGGAACATACGTGGCATAAGATGTCAACGTTTAGAACTTGCTCAGTGGTTAGAGCGTCCGCCCGGCAAGCGGAAGGTCTGTGGTTCAAATCCCACTTGTGGCATGGAATTTTTAAGTTCCAGTTCTACCTCTTAAACTTTGCCCACACACGGCTTGTGTGTTTAAAAACACCAACAGTAAGTTTGTTGGCATAAATAAATAATAATTACCATGTGAAGGTTATTTAATCCTGGGATATAAAGTACTTACAATAGTAAGTCACCATTGGGGTAATTGTTTCTGATGTGAGACTGCCTTTGTGGTTTACCAGGAGAAATACGAACTGGCTTGGGAATTTAATGCCATTCTGGCAGTTTGTCACAATAGCTCAGTGGTTAGAGCGTCCGCCCGGCAAGCGGAAGGTCTGTGGTTCAAATCCCAGTTGTGGCATTGAATTTTTAAGTTCCAGTTCTACCTCTTAATACACAAGTGTTTATAGAATATTTATATGATATAATTAACATCCGAAAATGTCATTTTCATCTAAATATTTAGTGCTAGGGTTGCTAACATACGCTACTACATGGTCGAACAACAAAGGGAAAACGTTCCACATATCCCTCTCTTCCCTGCTATATACGCGCCAGCTGAGAAGGTTAGTAAAATTCCCTGTAAAGCAGTAAGGATGGCATATATGGAACCCAGGTTACGTAAGGTCAATCACTCAATCTAAAATATTCGAAACGAGATTTCACCTGAAATATTCGTTAAAAAGCATTTTAAGAGAAAGGTGTGTGTGTGGTGTGGGTCGGCGTGGTTAGTGGGTGAGTGTGGGTGTGTGTGTGTGAGACGGAAAGAGAGAGAGAGCAGCATCATCAAAAACAGACATTCAATAAAATGTCAAATTTGATATTTACACTCAATGTCTTCCAAGTTGTCGCGAAGATTTTATAAAAATCCCCCAAATCAAATGCAACATTTCGATTTTTTCAAACGTGGTTCTAACATTTTGATAAATTTATTGTGCAGCAAGATTTTGTCAGAGATATGAAGAGTACTTCAGAGGCTGTTCCTAAAAACTTATACATATGCATATACTCTGTAAACAAAATATTTTAAAGTAGCCTTCATTCCCAATGACTTTTGTATGACTGGTAAACCTAAGATGTAGACAAAGTCTTACTGCACAAAAAATTTACTTCTTGCTAAAATACACCATTTGTCTATGAATGAATGAATGAATGAAAATAGTCTGTGATGTCCCATTGAGGGCAAAGGCCTTTTATTGAGCCGCCTTCAGGAAGTTCGTTGTTGGTTTGAATTGTCAGATACTTAAGTTTTTCTCATCTAGTAAATCTATTCGTTCCTTTTTCATGTAGTCCCACAAAGGAAATATATTATCAAAGTCATCACATTGGGACCCACTCCTAAAACGTGTCCTAATTGAAATCTGCTTAAAATTACATTTTAGTATTTATACTCGAGTATGCCATAATATAGCGCTTATATACGCCACTGTATGGACCTCACATTATATATACTTCGTCATAGCGATACAGCTAGCCACCAATCAAGGGTGCACCAGTAGATAACGTCATGGCTAATCCACCAGTCAAAAAATCCTCATGTAACAATTAATATTTCGCAGTCTGTGCACATTCCCGTGTATGGAATAAACTACTGAGTTTATTTAGTAATTAGTCTTAATATTGTAAATAACATTCTAGAGATTCAATCTGTCTTATTATTTTCAAAAGTATAATTCTTTAAATGTTACAGCGTATATACTCACTGTATCATTATTTTAAGGCCAATATAAGAATAAAGTTGAAGGTGCAACTATCTATTCTCGTATGTATAATCGAATAACAAATGCGTGATTAAACTGACGGTCAATACTGACAGTAGCATGCAGTGTAGAATATTAAAAGCGTTTTATAAATGTTTTAATCTTGACTCCTAATCGAGCATAAATAGTCGTATTAAGCTTGAGTGTAGTGGCAATTATATGATTGCGTAATATCCATACTACTAATGAACCTTGTTTGGGCTGGCAACATAACGAGGTAGGTATATAGAAGGGGCTCTACCAACTGTCTTTTGCTTCCGTTACTTTGGAGGCTAATTAAAGCTAAACTACACACAAGTCTTTCTCTAATCCCTTCTGCTATCTTATTTGCAAAGTTGTAAGAAACAAAACTGTGCATCAGACCCTTTTGCTGCCTCCTAAATATAATTTAATTAATTACCGATAGCAAGGAACTGTTTCCTTCGCTTGTTCATAATTCGATATCCTACAGTTTCTCAAAGTATATCATCAAAGTTCAAACGGAGCTATTACTAAAGAGTGGTAAGAAGAGAACAAAGCGATTTTGTTATTGTGTTTTTATTTCTCTATAAAAGAAAACAACATGCCTTTAAGTTTTTTTTTATATTTTATGTCACATTCTGCACACAGAATATTTGCTCCCCATGTTATTTACTGAACCTCCAGGATCATAATGTCTGCAAATGTTGACATTCTGTACTGAATGTCACTACAAAGCTTTCACCAGATATATACGTTTTGTAATCCCCCAAGAGCACTTTTATAAAAACAGGCGCATGGGCGTGTGTTCTTGTGTTTGTGATTGTATTTGTGAACAGCATAACCCAAGAATGAAATGCCGGATAAATACCAAATTTGCTATGCGAGTTCCCCACCTTCCAAAAGTGCAATGTGAAGCGCTTCAACAGAGAACTCCATCCCAAACTACTCTTTATATGGAAAATATTTGGTCGTTTGTATTTTCTCAAGATAAAAATAGCTCTAATGAGTTCGTTAAATTGCCATTTTTTAAGATATATATATATATATATATATATATATTCGTGGATAATAAAATGCATATATTAAATTTTCAACAATAATAATCTGTGAAATTCCCGAAATAATCTTTCATGTGTTGTATGACTGGTGAACCATAAAGGATAAACTTAAACATGGAAAATACATTTGAACCTCGTTGTTCAAATCCCGGCTACGACATTGAATTTTTCAGTCCTGATTCCACCTCTTAAACATTGCCCACAAACGGCTTGTGTGTTTGTGTGTTTAAAAACACCAGCATTAAGTTTGGTGGCATAAGAAAACAATAATTACCATGGAAATATAGCTTTCGTTTAAACCCATAATTAATGTCATTTTCGTTTTTTTACGGCATTATTCATTACCGACACATATCTACAAATATAACAAATATTTTAGAGAATATCAGCTACACTAATCTTAGTATTTGCCGCAAGTTGTTGTTGTTGTTGTTTTTTTTTTTTTTTTTTTTTTTTTTTTTTTTTATTAAACGTAAACTGTAGTCGTGGTATATTTAGGACATCATTGCTAATCTTGTTTATATTGGTCGCCATCTTTACGGACACTAAATCCCTTAATATTTCTGTGTATTACCAACCACTGAAAGCAAAAAGCATCTGCCAACAGAATCAAACAGCGGTACCTCAAAATTCACTACGCGGCCTCATTTTTCAAAATGAACATATTCTCCCATGGACTATGGGTCCATTTAATTGTTTAGCAATTTAATCTGTTTATTTATTTCGTCATTAAATGACTAAAAATGTTCTGCCACAAATTATTTATCAATATGTTTATATTTAATACTTCTCAAATATTTCTTTATTTCATTAGCACCCATGGGTGCCATTTGGTATCACTGTGTGTGATGTGTATTCAGAAGCTTGCATTGTTGTGTGACGCCTTATACATAGATGTTACAATTGTCAGTTTGTTCATTATTGGTTGGAGCACACAATATGACAGTCTGTTTATGCTTCTAACAACTGGAATGGGTTTTAGCTTTATATTATTGATTGAATAGCGCATAATGTGTAAAGAGAAATTACAAATGAATAACTATTCCAAAGCCAGTTTTATAATAGAGCTTTTCCTCATTTTGCAGTTTTGAGCGTGGTAGCTTTCACAATGTTTCTTACACAAATCACAAACAATCGTCGTTCGACTGGTGAAATCTCTTGTTTTGGCAGAGTCTATGGGGAAATCCATGCATGGCATAACGCTGTACTAGGTGTAATAGCTCGTAGTTTGCTTGTTTCCACTCGTCCGTCATTATGGCGTCTGTGAAGTAGAAATTGGGCCACAGGGCTCTGTACTTCTCGATGAGGATTTGACGTGCATTCTCGTAGGGTTTGGTATTTGGCAGCCTAAACTGCATTTCGATGTCGTCAATGAAATAGCTTTCCTTGGATAGTTAGCCTTGAGAGTGCTGACTTCCCGATGCCTAGAATCCTTTTCAGGAAGTGAGCTTTGACTTTTTCTATTGTTATCAGGTCACTTGGGGTGAGTTTTTCCCATATAATTCTGATCCTGTAGGTAGCTATTGGGGAAATTTTTGTCTTGAACAGTAACATTGCTGTATCCAGTGATATTTGTTGAGGCTGTTGGATGTGGTAGATGACTCTTATTGCTGCGGCAGCTCTTTCATTGACATGGTTACTAAAGGATGAACAGGCGGTTTGCAGGGTGACTCCAAGATACTTGAATTTGGGCACTACCTCTAAGGGTTTGTTGTGTGGGGTCATTGTGTTACCGGGAGAATGTTTCCCTCCTTTCCTAGAAGTCTTTTGATTGGTTTTGCTGTGGTTTATTTGCAATTCATTTCTCTCCGCCCACGATGTGAGCCCGTTGAGGACCCCTGGGAGCTCTTCTGCACTTTCTGAACATATTGCCATGTCGTCCGCATAGAGAATAAGCGATGCTGAGGTGGCTCTGATTATGCCTGTGATGTCTGCGGTCATGATGTTGCACAACGTTGGCTAATTGGAACTCCTTGTAGAATTCCGATTATGCTCGTGCATATGGCTATACTGTCTGATATTTGGATATTACTGTATCTGAGGATATTTTAGATTGTGATTGCCAACAGGTGTGTGGCTCCTATCAGATGATTGATTGTTCGGACGAGTGTCACTCTGTCGATGAGGTCAAAGGCCTTGCGACAGTTCACAAAGACTACGAAGTATTTCTTACTTGGATGTCAGAGTGTAACTTGCGCTTAAGGCATGTAGCGTGCGTCTTCCTTTTTGAAAGCCGAATTGATTCTCTGGTATATGTGTCTGTCAGTTTTGTTAGTCTGTTTGTTGAGATTTTCATGAATGTCTTGATGGGTGTATTTTCGAGTGTTAACCTCGGTATGAGTCTCACAGGAGTCTCCTTTCTCTTTGAACATCGCCTTGATTAATGATGACTTCCATTGCTCTGGTATTTTCCCGGAGTGGCTGCATTCGTCGAATAGTTCTACCCAGTAGACTTGCATGACATGTAGAGATTCCTTTACGTGTTCGATACAGATGTTGTCTGGGCCCGGGACCTTTCCGTTTTTTGCTGTTGTTATTGTCTCAAGTATTTCCTGTGTCGTTAAGGGGGGTGTGATTTGCCGTCGTTGTTTCTGGAGTTAGATCAAAAGCTGTTGGCCGACTTTGATGGCTGAGGATATTTTTGAAGTGGCTTTCCCAAGATTCCATTGAGATACTACTTGTTGCTGGGACATTGGGTTTCCTGAACGCTATGAATGGGTCAGTTTGGGCACTTGTTGCGCGCCTCTTAGCGTCTTCTTCAGTGTATTCTGCCCTCGTCTTTTTGATTAGTGTCTTATATTTTCTTCTTTGCTCGGCATAATGGAACAAGTCATTTGAGTGATTTGATCCTTCGCTCGATGTAGTGCTAGCAGGTTTTTTTTTTTCTTTTCTTTCTTTTTTCCGTTCGTTATAACAGTTCTCATTAAACCATGGTAGCGAATTTGAGTTTGGCTTTATATTGCATTGCCATATGACAGAACTACGCCATCAGATGGTCGTAAGCAATTTGTAAGCTTATATAATAGCTTTTAATCTTAGACTTAAAGCTTTCACGCCCAGTGTTATTAGAGTGTTATTTAAATCTGACACGGCTGATCACCCGTGAAGCCTTGATAATGTTTCATATTTTAATATCTATAATTTTATTATAAATAGATATACTTATGATTATTAACGCAAGAAAAAGAAATCAATAATGTAATAAGCTACAGTAAGACCCAAAACTTGAAGATAGCATAAGGTATAACTGGACATTTATTTTAGCAAATTCAAAACTTCTCTTCTACTATGTGCAGCCTTGGGTGCTTCAGAGCCCGGATTTGTATGCAAAATATGCATGCAAACGTGCGCTAAACGTTAATTATGAATTAATAACTGTTAGTATTGCATTTATTATTATTATTATTATTATTATTATTATTATTATTATTATTATTATTATTATTATTATTATTATTATTATTATTATTATTATTACTACTATTATTATTACTACTATTATTACTATTATTATTATTATTATTATTATTTATTGGTAGTGGTGTTGGTGTTGGTATAATCATCATCAGTATTGTTGTTGATGTTATCACCATTAGTATTGTTGATGTTATCATCATTAGTATTGTTGTTGATGTTATCATCATCAGTATTGTTGTTGATGTTATTGTTACTTTATTTGTTTATTTATCAGTATGTCTGTCTGCCTACCTACCTACGTACCTACCTACCTAGCTACTTACCTACCTACCAACCTACCTACTTGCGAATCTACCTAACTACCTACCTACCGCCTTTGAAGTTCTTTTGCCAGAAATTCTGCCAGTACATGTGTAGGTGACTTGATCGCACTCAGTATGGGTCTCCGAGGCATTTGACTTGTGGATCTTTGGTAGTCCATATATTGTATATGTGCGTGAGTCATTAGGTATTAAAAATGTCTGTCATTCCTTAGGCAAAGGTGACTTCTTGACCAACAAAGCGGTGGTTGTCTCTACGCTAGAGATGGGATTATGTTTTGTTTCCTTGTTCTAGTAGCGTATCCATTTTTCTTTTGTAGTCTTTCGTATCGAGCACATCTGTTGCATTGCTTTTCTCTACTGGAACAATCGTGATTTGTGGATTCGAGGTTATGTTACGTTGTGTTATTCGATCCACCTTTGTTAGGTTACGTGCGGGTGGTTTTGCATTTCGTAGAATTTCATAGGTCTCAATATGTATAGATTTGACTGTAGTTTCCGGAGTACCCATAATTACCGCTTCAACACTGGTTATAATCTCATCACAGAATCTTTTGTGGTGTAGGTGCGAACATAAGTCCTTTACCCAAAACCGTCTTAGTGAACTCGTCTAAAACCGTAGGCGACAGGTTTACTACCAAACGATCTTCATCTAGACCAGGCTCAAATTTACCAGTTGTGGATGAAACTCGATCTAGTACGTCCCAATCCTCGACATCCAGAGTCGAAATTAGCAGAAGCTGTAGTTGAAATAGTCTTTGTTCAATGTAATGAAGTTTCCGTCTTGTACTTGCGATTCTTTCTCGTAGAAGTGCTACTGATGTTTTTATAATGCCCTTCGCTGTTAAAGTGTCGATGGTGCTTAACCTTGACAAAATTCGGGATAACTTTATATCTACACCATTTGAGAAATGCAAGTTGGCATGAAAGCAGCGATCTCCTCTTCCTCCATTTTGCAAGCAGATATGCTTTTTTATGAATGTCCTCCCCGTAGAAGTTCGTTAAATGTTTATCTCCATTGACATAATTATAGTGGTAAATCTTTGTAAGAATAGAATAGATATGAAATAAAGGTAAAGTGGTAAACAAAGAAACCTGAAAGTTTCACAGCAGATTTTTTTTTCACGTAACTCGAATTTTTATAAATATAACATGCATGCTGCTTCAGGTTAAACCGGGTTTAGAAAGATGCTTTCTATACATTTCATGATTAAGCTTCAATTAAGTTAACCCTCTCATTGTTTTGTTTAGTTTACACGATGGAGGGTTTACAACCCCGACTGAAGATGGAGATCCTGCACCTCCCCAATGGATACATTGGATGGTTGGCGTGGAGGACTTTCTTATCACACCTTCAACTAAATTCTCTGGTAAGTTTGTTCACTGAGATTTTGGATGGGGTTATATAGGATGCTATGACCAGCAATGGATATTAAATTGCGTTTCCCTTACTTCATACCTATATGAATTAATGCATAGTTTCCTGCTTATGTTACGCTATAACTCATAATTAGGGCTAAGAAGTTGGGGGACAATTCCCCTTTACTCTAGCGTATTAAGACGAGGGTGGATTTTATTTGTCGTTTTCAGCATTTTTTCCTTCTTTTTTTCACCTTTACGCTGTTTCTACTTTTTTCTGTCCAACTCATTTTAATCTCAATTACAATAACTTTTAATTAGTACGCACTGTTAAGACTGGCTGCAGCATATAGTTGATAGGACCCTTTCTATTGTATTGTGACAAAATGACAAAGTCAGTCGTTACTTTTCTATCACTTCATTTTCTCTAACAAACTTTTACACAAAAGCGACTTAGATCTCCGATGTTAACATAGTCTATAGTCTTTTTTGATATTACAACTCACAACTGTCTCGTAACCTTGACTCAGTCCTTTCACTGTATTTCTTCACTTTCTTTGTCTCTCATACACTAACTCACGATACAATCACTTAACACTCATTAGCACCTCTTCACTTCGACGAGATGTATCAGTCACGACGACAGTACCCTTCACCCCACCCCCAGGGACCGTACGGGTTTAGCGCAACCAAGGTCCCGAGACACACTCTCGATTGGGTTTCTATAAGAGGTGCTAAACAGCATTGCCACACTTTTGTGTCTGACCGCCTAACTTATACCTCCCTGTAAACAGTATGACGGATACTTTCACGCGGGTTTTTGTTGGATGTGGTGACGCGAGTGGTGACTGGGTCCTGGATCATGTAGAATCTGTGTTCGTATCCGCTGATAATGGTCAGTCCTGAGGAGAGGACATTGCATGATCTGATGCACTCCTCAGGGCGATTGGGTCCTTCTGCCTGTACACTGGGAGGTATTACCCTCCAGGCCAGGACTCTCACCTAAACCAGGGGGGGGGGGGCGCTCAGGATTTGGGCATGCTATCGGAGGCCTTTGCAGTGGTGCATCATAAAACGCCATGCGGCATCCCAAACAAAATTATAAATCACAGAAAGTTACTGGAAAGGAAGCAGCAGAGTCGAGTGGTACTCGCCACTTCGTAAACACTAGATCTGAGGAAGGAAGAAAATGTACGTTAGTGAATCCATTTGTTATACAAAATGGTCCTGACAAAATAGCTGGTCCAGTGAAAGCATGTCCTATATCTCTAAACGGCATGCTTCTGGTTGAAGCTAATTCAACACCGCAGCTACTATACTTAAGGCGAATTTGTTAGCCAGCTACCCGGTACATGCAGAACTGCATATGACTTCGAACTCCTCCCGCGGAGTGGTAAACACCCGGGCATTGAAGGTGTGTCCAATGAGGAGATTCAGACGAATCTGGAAGATCAAGATGTGACAGCAATATACCGGGATCAGAGGAAACAGCGAGGTGAATATCTGCCCACTCGTACCATATTCCTGACCTTTGATCGGATAGATATCCTACAAAGGATTAAGGTAGGGTATGAAGCCATTGAAGTTCGGTCATACATCCCGAACCCTCTGAGATGCTACAAATGTCAGCGCTTCGGTCACACAAGTGACTTTTGTAACGGTCATGCTGCCTGCGTTGGCTGTGAAAGCATCGTGCACGACAAGGACTGTACCCCACCCCCCCCCCCAATTGTGTTAACTTCAAAGGGGAACATCCAGGAAGTTCCCGAGAATGCCCCCATTATATGAAGAAAAGGACCATCCAGAAGATGTGGGTTAGGGAGAAAATGTCCTTCTCAGAAGCCTGGAAACTCGTGCATTTGCCCCAACCCTCTATCCTGAAGTCCGGTACCTATAGCTCGATTGCAGCTAAATTGGTACCGCGTTAGGAAATAGCAATTCAAGCTACCGATCCTATCGGGATCACTTGTTATGACGAGATTCTCGTACCTAAGCCACATCCTAAGCGCTAAACATCGCCCAAGCCCATATCAGCCTCTACAAGCACCGAGGTCTCACAGAACAGTTTACCATATTTACTAACTGAGGAGCCGGCCTCGCCAAAAAGGAATGGCACACCCGTAGTACACGAAGCTTCACTTATAAGGTTCAAAGTATAATCGATCCAGCTTCCTCAACCATGATGATAGAGTCTCAAAAAAAAAATCAAAGGGAAAGAGGAGTCCCACCTCATCTCCTAGGGGATCCCGTTCTAAGGAACCTCCTGGTACGGACTCAGACCAGCGATTTTCTTCTTCACCGGTCCCCGTTAGTAACAGTTTCGAGGCTTACGAAACGAAGTGTGCTATGGTTACACGGACGTCCTTGATAGAGAATATGGAGCTAGAGGATCCTACCCACACTGGGAGAGCCCCACTGAAAAAGGGGCAGGATAAAACTTCCGGAAAAGGCGCAAGCTCTACGCATAAGAAATGGGCTAATTTGAATCAACTACTTTAGATACCTTAGGGTACACATCCCATACAAATTTTTGCATGTCTATCCTACACTGCAGCATACACCCCAGTATGGTGTGATGTCACACCAGAAGTGAGTGTTCCGGCACATGGCAACGCTATGATTCCTGTAAACGATGTACATATGGAATCTGTATCTTTACGGTCTGATAACGAATCAGTCGCCGTAAGGACTCCACTGCCATTCATCCAATTCATCATTTGTAGCATACAGTATTTCCCTCCGTCCCATAACCTATGACTCATTGAATTAGAAGATCCAGTTTCCCATTTACCAACACAGTTTCTATAGGTTGGACACTTCAATATTTGTCATCCGCTTTGGGGGTGAAGCTCATCGTTGATTTCCTGGATAATTTCAACTTAATTCAGCTAAGCGCCGTTAAACCTACATATCCGTCAACACTGGAGAGGCTACGTTTCTTCTTTGACCCTCTCAATAGTTTCTCACACACATTGATATTACAGTTTCTTCACCACAATTAGCAGTTTCCTTACAATGGAATGTCATCTCTGATTTACACTCTAGTTTCCCTTGGTGGACGGATGAATTTCGGAATGGCATTCGTGTTCGAGTTCCCTGCAATTAAAACTGAGGTAGAATCTCGAGAGTTCACGTTTCGTTCTAGAAACATAGAAGATTGCAATTGTCTTTTTGCCATGGTGGAGTTGGAACATCCTCTTTCATCCTCGCGAAATCAGCACCAGGACAGACGGTATCCGCCTACAAATGTTACAACAGCTCTCTCCTGAAGGTAAGGCATTCCTGCTCGAGGTTCATAATCTTAATTGGGTTGACCTATACTTCCAGAAAACTGGCGGGAGCTCATAGCTAGAAAGGATCGTCGTCTACCATTCAGCTACCGTCCTATTTCCCTCACCAGTTGCGTTTACAAGGTGATGGAACACATGATCGATGGACGGTTGGTATGGTGTTTAGAAAGTTTTAGCCTACTAACTAACATCCAGTGTAGTTTTCGACGACGCCCTTCAGCTGTAGACCACCTTGTGCCAATATCGACACACGTAACGAACGGATTTATGAAGAACTGTCAAATCATTGGCATATTTTTCGATCTAGAGAAGGCTTATGATACGTGCTGGGGAGGAGGGATTCCAAGTTCCCTGAATATACATGGACGCTTACCACTGCTCATTCAGGAGTTTATGGTAGACCGCGTTTTCCGAGAAAGAATGGGCGCAATGTTTTCTGATCCTCTTATTCAGGACGAGGGAATTCCTCAGTTTTCACTACTTTCATGTTGTTTGATATAGCAATTAAGTCCATGTGAGCATCCTCATTGTAACAGGAGCTTTTCCAACAAACCCAGTGGTGAGCCTTTACGACGAATCCGCAGAACCTCCTCTGCAATATCAGCGTGAGATTCTCTTGGCAAATTATGGTTGTGCGCTTAGATGTATGCCTAAGCACCCAACGTTCGCTTCTTTTTTCACCACAACGCTAAAGAACGATATAGGAATGGTACCCTTAGTCCTAAGCCTGCGGGGTTTCGTTTCCAAGACCTTCTAGTGAAGTTTCGAGTGGAACTGCCATCTCACGTGTTACTTCGGAAGACTTCAGGCTTGAAGTGCGGAGAGTGGTGCTGTCGTCCTGGCACGACGAGTGGTCAGCTTCCGCATTTTATATAGCTTAGAGAAATGAAAGAACTTCCGATAAACTGGGTAACTTCCTGTCGCACATCTCGTAGCGAGGAGATTAGTTTGGCTCGATTAAGAACAGGGCACTGCAATTTTTCGCATGGTTACCTATTTAAAAGGGACCCTGCTTCTATGTCCGCTGTGTGACAACAGTTTGTCAGTTCGCCACGTGCTGTTAGTGTTGCTCTCTAGCGCACCTTCGAGATTCTCTGGAGTTGCCTGCCAGTGTTGCAGAGGTCCTAGTGGATGACAAAACAGCGGTTGGTAGAGTTGTTAATTTTTTAGCTCAGTGCAATATCAATTTAAGGATTCAAAATTTTAGTTTACTGTTTATGCTTTTGAACATGTTTATCACCTTGTTTCATATCTGGCTATTGCCAGTGTTTTTACCGTTTGTGTATGTTTTTCTTGTTGCTAGTATTTTTATTTTTGAGTAAAATTTATATCTGGCAATTACCATGAATCTTTTAAGGGCGCTGATGACCTAGAAGTTGAGCGCCCTTAAACCAAACCAAACCAAACCAAACCAAACCAAACCAAGTCCATGTGGCTATGGGTTCCACCAGGAGTTTCATAATGCCTATTCGAAGACGACTTCGCGGCCCATTGTACTTCTAAGCACACGGCGTTTTTGGGACGGCGCCTGTGGCAGGCTTTGAACAACCTTCTTGAATGGAGCTCAATAAACAGCTTTTGTTTCTCAACTGAGAAGTTATTCTACGTTGATTTCGGGCGCCACAAGGGACGATTACTACCTGCTTTCCATTTGGGTCTAGATTTGCCTCCCTTCGCAGATAAGATGTGTTCCTGGGGTTGATCATACGAGAGCTGGAAAGAAATTAGTGGCAAGTGTTTTATTTCCACGCAGGGTCTTTTATTCTATCTGCGGTTGGCAACACATGTAAAGGCTTGATGGAGCTATAAAACTCGGATGGCGGCGTTGGTGTAGGTAATAGGAGTAGCGTGTGTTGAATGTAAGTGGTCAAACTGCACCGCTCTAAACGGGTTCTTTTCCAAGTTCGAAATGGATAAAGATTGAAGTGGCCAGTGGAAAAATCACCAATGAATGTTATACTGGCTATGTAAAGCGTGCAGGAATGAGGCTACCGGACTGTGGCCCCTTGGGTTATAGTTTTTCGTTCAAGATATCATACAGTACATCAGAAACCAGCTGGAGGTTGACATGGTGGTCAAAACAGCGTCACTGAATTGATTCAATCTTTGCTGCATGTGGACATTATCTGGAACATGATATTACGACCCAACGTCCGAGATAGGGATGCACCCATTGCTTCGCAGGACAAGGACGTTTTTCACCACGCGGTAACTGTCTGGGACCTTTTGGCACGATGGGAGTGAGAGCACCCACCCTATTCGCTGAACATGAGCCGGCGTGTCTTTCATATGTTTTCTAAAATGAAAGAACTCCGGTGAGGAATGTTTCCGCAACAAAGAGCACATACTTCGAGCACATACTTCACACCGGAGACGCTGATGTGATCCTGGCAATTGACAGCCTCGTTAAGCAACATAATAATTTTATTGAAATCCTAAATCCATAAAAAACATTTTTAGAGAAAAAAGTGTCTGTGTCTGTGTGTGTCTGCATGTGAACAGATTACTCAAAAATGAAAAGACGGTTAAAAATCAAAATTTGGTATTTAAGTTTAATGCGACAAGTAGATTTTGAAGAAAATTCGTCCTCCCTAAACTACCCCTTACGTGGAAAGGTTTTCGAAAGTTTTGATTTTCTCAAAAATGGTGCTAACCACTTTAATTAAAATGTCAGAAGTTTAAGATATTTTTATGGTAAATGAAATTATGTTTTGAATTTTCTGGCTATAGCTCAGATAGTCGTGTTCAACTTTTCCAAATGGAAGGTCGTTATTCACTTTATCTCTTGCAAAGAGAACGGAATTTCTAAGCAAAGAGCGCGGTTTGAGAATTGCTCAAGGCCTACTGTTCTCGCCTAATTCCCTTGTACCTACCAGAAAATTAGCAACAAATTAATTTCTGCAAATGTTTATCTAGACTAATATGTAGAAGATAGAGGACTAAGAGTTTCTAAGAATAGTTAATACGAGAGTAGAGAAAGTCGTGAGTGCAACACATTCTACCGCTTCTTGTGCTTCCTACGTTGATCTTTTCTAATAAACCAATGTGTGCATTTTAGGTCTAAGGAAATAAATGAATAAATTAACACACATACGGTTAAGTTTCTGAAGCTTTGATCTGCCTAAAACGCCTTGTGTTCTGTAATATTACAGATATACAAGTACCAACAATAGACAGTGTACGAAGCGCAGCACTAGTGGGAATGCTGGTTCATCAAGAAGTACCTCTGGCCTGTTTAGGAACTACAGGAACTGGAAAGACCATGACTATCGCAGCGAAACTCACACGTGGTCTATTAAAGAAGTTCATATGCGATTTCGTGCTATTTTCGGCGCGTACCAATGTTAATGAAACACAGGTAAGATTTATATCCTAAGCATAAATTATTCTTTATTAACGCACTGAAAATGAACCTTGATTAATAAGTGGAAAAGTACTTAGAGTTAGAATGTTAATGTGGATAGCTGAAATACAATCATGTGGGAGATAAAGTTTCTTAATACTTGGATTGAAATTGAACCTAGAATTTGGCAAAACCGTACGTGCTCTCTCTCTCTCTCTCTCTCTCTCTCTCTCTCTCTCTCTCTCTCTCTCTCTCTGCCATTATGTCTTCTGTTCTACAAAACACGTTTTACTGAGAACGATCAGGTAATGCAAGAACCACCCATTTACATTGTGATCATATGGCATGTAATACGTCCTCTGGTTGGTAATCAGAGGATATGGTTGGTGAATTTATTTTAATAATCCTCCCAGTCAGGTCGGTGAGACCCGTAAACCAACGACAGGTGTGGTCCTCCAGACATTCTGGGGCTTGTGAGAGAGCGATGTGACCGCCAAAACATAAAAATATGGTGCTCTCTATAAAGCGGTTACTATTACTGCTAATTGTTCTCTTCAGTATCTTAATATTGGAGAGCAATAGGGTTAATGACTTCATTGTCAGAAATCCAGGATTAGCCAACAACAACATTGTGATCATTTATTCTGCAGTCTTGTGGTCCGAAAATGTTGAGCAGACAGAAAGTGTAAAAATATCAATTTCTTTTTGGATATTTTTGCAACTGCTACATTATATTTACGTTCTCTATCGCGTAAGGCATCACCAAAAGTAGTATTGTGACAAAATTACACAATCAATCCAGTTCTTTCTCACTTAATTTTCTTCTAAAGTTGTGCACAAAAACAGTTCTTCTACACAGTCTACGGTCTTTCGTGATATTACAACTCAAAACTGTTTTCTTCTCATAGCCTTGAATCAGTCCTTTCACTGTATTTCTTCACTTTCCCTGTCTCTCATACACTAACACCGACGATACAATCACTCGACGCTCGTTAAAACTTCTTCGCTTCAACCCGACGTACCTTTCACCACGGCAGTACCACATACACAACACCACCGCCACCGCCACCGCCACCGCCACCGCCACCGCCACCGCCACCGCCACCGCCACCGCCACCGCCATCGCCATCCAGACCCAGACCCAGACAGGCAGACATAGATACAGAGACAGACATATACCCAGTGAGAAACAGACATACACACAAACACACACGCACCCACAGACACAGCTGTCTCTCCTTCACTGAGACATAGACCGCCTCATGTCTGTAACTCTCTCCTTTGCTGTTTCCTCGCCTCAGTGTATGGCGGAGATGACGTCACATGGACCTTTCTCAACTTCCACATACACGCCAGCCGCCGAATGCATCTCGAATGTTCGAGCAATCCTTTCTTAAGCGCCGCACTTATTGTTGTTAGTCACGTATACACAAACAGTGGTGCGAGGCAGCCTGACTTTGAGCCTCGCCAGCGCGTTATACGTTAACTCCGGCCGTGCTTTGTTGTGCGCCGAGTTCGACGTCACAAAATATATCGGCGTAGTACCGGAAATGCATATTTTGAGGCCACCTGAATCAAAGCATTTTTAAAGAAAACTTACGTGCGTGTGTATCTTTGTGTGTCTGTGCGCCTATGAACAGCACAATGCAAAAGCGAATAGAGGGTTAAATACCAATTTTGATATTTAAATTCAGTATCTCATAAAGATGCAACAAAGATATTTTGAAAATCCCCATCGCAAGCAACGCTTATAGATTAATGTATTCGAAAAGTTTCTCAAAATTACTATAATGATTTTGATCAAATTATAATTTGTTTATGATATCTTCATGACCAATTAAATGTATATATTGAATTTTGTAGGACTAGCCTGAGAAGTCCTCTTCCTTCTGAATCACTTTCGATAACTGGTAGACCGGAAGAGATGGACAAAGTTTTACTACACAGAAAATTTGTGAGCATGTGCGTGCCTTTGTGCGTGTGGTTTTGTGTGTATGTGTGGGTGTGTGTGTGCGTGTATGTGTGTGTCCGTGTGTAGTTTATGTATGTGTGTGTTAGAGACTAATACTCAGGAAGTGACAATGAAGACATTCTCCATTTAGATTTCCAGTATTTGGTGATAATGTCACGATACATCTTCAAAGCTTGGCATGATTCTAGATGTTCCACATTCATAATTTCCTCTCTGTACACAGTAGGCAGTTTGTGGGGTTGAAAGGCCAATCCTATAGAGATGATTAGTCAGGCAATCATGTCCAATTATGAGACAAAAGGTGCCAAAAGGTTATTTTCTTAGTAATTTTAATTTATTTTAGGATTTTCTGCAAGTTGTAGCCACTTAAATTCTTATTTTCCTGTGTTATTTTATTTATATTGTCACCGCGCCCGCCGCATCTAATTGCCGACAACCGTAGTGTCACGCATCGCATTATTGTCGGCGCTACCGCAAAGGAGCCGAAGGAAAGAGACAGAGCATGGCCGCATTGTTGGGGCGCTTGCCGAAAGAGAGAAAAGGATAGAGGCTACTGGAACCTTCTACTTTGTATCTCACCGCAATAAGTGAACGTTCTTGAAGCTTCCAGAATAGTGCCGGGGAGATATAAATAGCGGTAAAGTGTGAGAAGGGACAGTCCAGACAGTCAGTCGTATGTGAAGGTTGAGTAGTCGTGCCGACGGAGACGGACAGACGATGTGGAGAGTTGTGCCGACGGAGAAGAGTTAGTTCTTTGTGTTACGAGTTCGGAGCCGTGCTGTTGGAGAATCGGAAAAGACTTTCTTGCTGTTGCAACGAGTGTACAAGTTACTGTTTACGGAAATAAAAGTGTTTATCTCGACTACATCTGTCGTATTTACTTTACACCCAACACGAAAAAATTACACTGGTGTCAGGAGTGGGATCCGTCGAATTGCTTCTAGTTTCATTACGTCGTTAGAAGTTGCAACGTTAGAACCAAGATGGAGGGAGATTCGGAAACCAGGATGATGGCAATGATGAAAGAATTATTTGCCAAAATGGAAACGTCATACGACAACCTCGCTGCCAAAATGGAAACGAGGAACGACAACCTCGTTGCCGAGCTGAAAGAAGAAATGAAGACGGCAACCGACAACCTCGCTGCTGAACTGAAAGACATGAAGACGACAAACGACAACCTCGCTACAGAAATGAAGGCGGCAAACGACAACCTCGCTACAGAAATAAAGACGAGAAACAACCTCGCTGCCGAGCTGAAAGAGATGAAGACGGAGCTATCGGCGAAAATTGACGGCGAACTGATTGGCGTGACGGAAGGCGTGGAAGAACTCGGCGAAAAGGTGGAAGACCTCTGCCAGCACGTGGACGTCGTGGAGGACGACGGGGAACGTCTTGGCGCCCTGGTAGTAAGAGTTGACGAGAGCGTCAAAGTACTGGATGCCAGGGGCAGACGGAATAGCGCGGAGCCGGAGAGGGAGCACCTAGTGGCCGAGGCGACAGTCGCGCCCGTTTCGGATGATATGAGGGAAGACCTGGAACAACTCGGCGAACTGATTGGCGTGAGGGAAGACGTGGAACAACTCGGCGAACTGATTGGCGTGACGGAAGACGTGAAACAACTCGGCGAACTGATTGGCGTGATGGAAGGCGTGGAACAACTCGGCGAACTGATTGGCGTGACGGAAGACGTGGAAGAACTCGGCGAAAAGGTGGAAGACCTCTGCCAGCATGTGGACGTCGTGGAGGACGACGGGGAACGTCTTGGCGCCCTGGTAGTAAGAGTTGACGAGAGCGTCAAAGTACTGGATGCCAGGGGCAGACGGAATAGCACGGACCCGGGGAGGGAGCACCTAGTGGCCGAGGCGACAGTTGCGCCCGTTTCAGATAACGAAAATGTACGTCTCGGGGAAGACAAAGGGACAGTTCAGGGGCGTCGTCGAGGATCCCCTGGAGGAGTGTGTCGGGTACGTAACCAACCAGGATATGACGTGGAGGACGATCAGCAGGGAAGCGCACAAGCAAACGAGCAACACGCGAGAACCGACTTGGCGTGTGACATGGGGGGACCGTCGGAGCCATCCAATTACCTGACGCATAGTGCCGTGAACAAAAGAATGGTGGACATCATCTTGGACGGCAGGATACAGGAGAGGCCGTGCCGAGCACGAGTGAACACGAGTGCAGCGGTGGACGCGACTCGCGCGGATGTGGCGGGGCTTGTTGCCGGACCCATCGGAAGCAAGGTGGCTGCGAAGGTGCGCCAGAGAGGTCGGCGGACATGGTACCCAGTGAGCCGTTTCCAAGTGCGCAGGATGGCCCGTCAACACACCAGGAAGAAGGGCAACTGGACGAGGGACCGTCAAGACCGGCGGTACTGTTGCAGAATTTCGAAGCAGGATGGCATACATCGTCCTACCCAGACCAAGGGACACTATCCAACAGCGATACCTAGGATCGTGCCTCCTGGAGAAGAGGTTCGATGGGTTAGTCCACCAGGACGCAAGGGAGATGCCGCAGTGATAGTGCTGGTCGGGACGACCAGCTCTGAGGAGGGAGCAGTGTCACCGCGCCCGCCGCATCTAATTGCCGACAACCGTAGTGTCACGCATCGCATTATTGTCGGCGCTACCGCAAAGGAGCCGAAGGAAAGAGACAGAGCATGGCCGCATTGTTGGGGCGCTTGCCGAAAGAGAGAAAAGGATAGAGGCTACTGGAACCTTCTACTTTGTATCTCACCGCAATAAGTGAACGTTCTTGAAGCTTCCAGAATAGTGCCGGGGAGATATAAATAGCGGTAAAGTGTGAGAAGGGACAGTCCAGACAGTCAGTCGTATGTGAAGGTTGAGTAGTCGTGCCGACGGAGACGGACAGACGATGTGGAGAGTTGTGCCGACGGAGAAGAGTTAGTTCTTTGTGTTACGAGTTCGGAGCCGTGCTGTTGGAGAATCGGAAAAGACTTTCTTGCTGTTGCAACGAGTGTACAAGTTACTGTTTACGGAAATAAAAGTGTTTATCTCGACTACATCTGTCGTATTTACTTTACACCCAACACGAAAAAGTTACAATATAGTCTTTATTTTGCTTTTTACATTGCGTTTGATTCATAAGGAAATTTCATAATGGTTTTTTTGTTTACTTTGGGTCTCTTTATTTGCCTAAAAATGTGCTTTTTCATTACCATTCATACCACAATGAGATGAAATCCACTGTACAATATAACTTTTTTCCCGGGTTTACCAATTTGTTGAATCATCTTTTATATTTCTTTAATATTTTCCATTTTAAGGAGTCACACATAAAATGCATTGCTCGTTAGAGCACAAAATTTATGGTAAGTACATTTCTTTTTCTAGCGTTAACCATTTTCGAAATATTCCTTGTTATTGACATGAATTATCCATTACTTATACTTTTCTAAAATGAAAAGGGTTCACTTTCTCCTGGTCGTGCAAAGAAAACGGAAGTTTAAGACCATTACATAGCGACCACCTGTTAAAAAATTTGGCTATCGCTGTAAAGCCCGCTATATCCATCTATTCCCACTGTACCTGCAAAGCAATATATAATAAAACCTGTTCTATAAGTGTTTATCTCGATTAATATTACGTGTTGCACTCACATGACTTTCTCCACTCCTATACTAACCATTCTTACAAACTCTTATTCCTCTATCTTCTTCGTGTTAGTTGAGATAAACATTTGCAGAAATTATTTTAAGCCGGTGTCCCACGGTCCAGCTTTATTGACCGAACTTTTTGAATCCAATGGAATTGCACACAAAAGAACCAGTGTCTGTCACACTATGATGCATTTTGGTCCAAAACAAATGACAGCTCACATAGCAAATTTGAGAAATAAATATGGCGGACGCAAACATTAATTTAGCGATTGCTGTATTAAGCATAGGTTTGGGATGTATTTCCACGAGTCTGAAGTGGAAGAAAATATGTATTAGAAGTAAAATACGGTGGACACGTTTATGGGAACAGGACAGTGACCGAAATATTGGGTCTACTACAAAAGGAACTGAGGTTAGAGGATCCGGTAAACTATCGCAATTTTCTACGAATTGACGAAAATTTACATCTCAACAACTTTTGCTTCAGAGTATTAAAGGAAATTTGCTGATCAGCTCCTCAGGTGAACTTTACATTATCTTTTAGCAACAGGTGCAAGGGTGCTGCTATTATGCTTAAATGAGGAATGAATTGGCGATAGTAGCCAACTAAGCCCAGAAATGCTCTTAAATCAGTCAGTTCCTTAGGTATGGGATAATTTGCTGCTGCTTCCATCTTCTTTGAATCAGATTGTATACATTTCTCCAAAATTACATGACCAAGGTAACTAACCTTTTTTCTCAAAAATTCACCTTTTTCCGGCTGCAGTTTTAAGTTACACCTTCTATACCTCTGAAATACCTCCCTTAATTTTTGATCATGCTCCTTAAGCTACCCTGCATAGATAACTACATTGCCCAGGAAAACTAAACACAGTAATTTTTTTTAAACTTGATTAGTGTGGTCTTCAGGCCAAAGGGCAACCTGACATACTGCCATGGCCATTAATTGTCGAATTCCCTAACTAATCTAGGATTTCCATAATATCTGGAGTGGATCAGCATTTCCTGCTGTCTTTTTGTTTATTTTCCTGAAATTTCCTGGTTTCCGAATGACGTTTAGTTTTACCAGTATAAACCCTATCATAATCCAAACAGCTAAATTGCCAGATTTTTTTATAATTTGGAATTTTATGCTTTTTAGAAAAATTTAGTAAATTTTGTATATTAAATTTTTTAAGGGACCAAATTTATTCCATATTCTATAAAAAATGTTGTAAATGTTTTATTGGCCCACAGATGGTAAGTACATTTTTTAAAAATACAATTATGTTTTATTTTTTAGAGGGTAGATACCTCTTTAACAACCTTTTGATACTTAAATTTTTCTATCTTTTTATGTGTAAAAATCTGTATTAAAGCCATTAATTACCACAGTGTAAATAATGTATTTATATTCTGTGTTAAATTCTTCCTTATTAAGGGGTATATTTATTAACATATAAATTAAACTATTGAAAACAGCAAATTTGTGTGAAAAAGGACTAAAACTTATTTTTTATGTAATTAGCAGTTTGAGTAGATTTACTATTAATGCCAGGGGTCTCCGTCTAGGGGATATGTGAATGGCGACCACAAGGTGCCCAAGCTGAGCAGAACATTACTTTCACTTACTGGTGTTTTGCTCCTCACTGTAACTTTTCTATCTGACCTTACCTTGGTCAACTCTTGTTCTCTTCCGACCCCGATGCTATTAGGGTTCCCGAGGGCTAGTGAGTCTTTATTTTTCCAACCTCTCCATTTCTCTACAAAATCTTAACCCCTAACATGCTGACCTGTCATGGCATGTAATACGTCCTCTGATTGGTGATCAGAGGATATGGTCGGTGAATTTATTTTGATAATTCTCCCGGTTAGGTCGGTGAGACCCGTAAACCAACGACAGGTGTGGTCCTCCAGACATTCTGGAGGTTGTGAGAGAGCGATGTGACCGCCAAAACAAAAATATGGTGCTCTCTAAAAAGCGGTTACTATTACTGCTATTGCTCTCTTTATATTGAGAGCAAGAGGATTAATGACTTCATTGTCAGAAATCCAGCATTAGCTAACAACAACATCTCAAACTTTACATCTTGTCGAAGACAAAATTACACACCAGGACACAAATATAAGACAATCTATTGCAGCGCAAAAGAGCTAAGGAAGAATTATAATAGTTTTAATCTTAGTAGGAGTGGATAGGTTGTCAACTCATTTCATAAAAACCAAACCTCAAATCATTCAAACGCTTAGATGGGGGATACAACAGCCTCCTGTGCCAGGTTTTCATTTCTAGAATGGCACAAGTTCTGTAAAAGCCAGAAACGCAACGTTCAAACGTAAAGCTGTACGTGCACAACAACTGACTATACTTTACACATTGTTACGTCAGTGACGCTGATTGACCATTTTCATGTTGTTGAATGAAAAAATTAGATGCAACTTAATCGCGTTGGGTATAAACAGGATGGATATAAAAGAATAGGATAGAAATTGTATACAACAAAATTGTGTCCAACTCTCGATGTCTCACGATGCACTTTTGTTGTACACAATGCTTTGCACCAAAAAGTTGAACCGTGGGACATCGAGTTTATTGCGTATTTCCTTGTAGGTGCAAGGGGAATATGGGAATACAGTAGGCTTTGAGCGATAGTCTAATCTGTTAAAGCTTCCAAATCCCGTTCTCTTTGCACAACTAACATATACAAAAATGAATAACGATGTTCCATTTGACAGAAGTATAAGTTTTCCAAAACTCACACAACTAACAAGTAATATCTCCGAAATGGCTCACTATTCAAAACAAGCACATTATGTTCAAGCACATAATTTGTGTGCCTTAGCAAGACCTACATTAAATTTAATGAAAAAACTTAAGCTGTTAACAGTGAAGAAACAAAATCTAAAATTAAAACAAATTTAGAGACTAAGAGCTTCACGTATTTTAGTAACTGCTGTAGGTTCTGGAATTAATATGCAGCTGACACGTTTCATGATATCCTCCATCACCAAAGCTCTATAGCAATTGCTAAGATAAGTGAAGCTTTTGGTCTCCAGATTTGTTTTTATTTTAGGATCCATATTTTTGTAAAGTATGATTTGGTCTCTCTTATGGTTTACCAGCTATGCAAAAGTCATCCAGAGTAAACAGGAGTACATAGACTATAGCCAGAAAATTCAAAACACAGGTTTCATTTGTCATTAAAATATTTTAAGCATATGGCATTTTAATCAAAATCGTTGAAGCCGTTTTTGAGAAAGTCAAAAGATTCGAAAAATTTTCCATGTAAGAGGTAGTTTAGGGTGAAGGAGGTTTCTTCAAAATCTTCGTGTGGATTCATTAAAAGATGTTAAACTTAATTACCAACTTTAGTTTTTAATCCACTTTTCGTTTTTGAATTATGCTGTCCAGACTGACAGGCGCACGGACACACGCACGCACGCACGCACGCACACACACACACATACACACACACACACACACACACACACACAAATACACAACACATAGACACACGCGCACACATTTCCTAAAAATCTGATGTGTTGCACTCACATGACTTTCTCTACTCTTGTGCTAACCATTCGTACAAACTCCTATTCCTATATCTTCCTCGCGTTAGTTAAGATAAATATTTGTACAAATTATCTTATTGCTTATTCCTTTATAGGTGCAAGGGGAATATTAGAATACCGTAGGCTTTGAGCGATAGTCAAATCTTTTAAAGCTGTGAGATCCCGTTCTCATTGCACGCTTAACATTTAAAAAAAAAAAAAAAAAAAAAAAAAAAACCAACGATATTGCATTTCACGAAAGTTTTATTTTCCCAAACTCACACACATAACAAGGAATATCTCCGAGATGGTTCATCGTACAAGAAAATTTATTTAGACATAAGTTGTGTATTTTAGCAAAATTCACATTTTTTGTACAGTATGATTTGTTCTATCTTTAACGGTTAACACTTAAGCAAGTCGTCCAGAGTAAATACGACTACAGGGACTATAGTCAGAAAATTCAAAATATACATTTCATTTGTCATAAAAACATCTCTTAATCAAAATCGTTAGAGCCATTTTCAAGAAAATCAAAATTTTCTAAAAATTTTCCATGTAAAGGGTAGCCCAGAGTGGGACTGTTTTCTTCAAAATCTTCGTGCTGTAATCTTGAAAGACATTAAATTTAAATACCAACTTTGGTTTTTAACCTACTTTTCGTTTTTGAGTTATGCTG